>CAIGRO010100997.1:0-10261 GCA_903798355.1 Fraxinus baroniana | reverse complement strand
TTTCCAAATACCAAAAAAAAAAAAATTGAAAAAAGGGGGGTATATGAAATAAAAGACGCACCAAATGTCATGGTTAAACTGCACAAACTTTTTGAGAAGAATTGACTTTTGAAGAGGGATTATTAGACTAACCTAATCCTAGAGGTTGAAACAATCAGAGAATTGGAGAATCCTTGTTTATTGATGTGTTGACTTGCAATTAGTAGAATCCATCTGAACTAGAAAGGGTAATGATAGTAATGAAAAAATCAACCTTAGATTGTACACTTGAAAAAAAAAGTTTGGCGGTGTGTAAATCATACGAGATATGAAAGAATATATTTGACTACAGAAGATCGAGAATTAAAGCAACTTGTAAATTTGTGATTATCTACTTAATTCTTCACACGCACATGTTAGTTTTGCGTTGAAAAAGTGGATATTGGTTTTGTATTGTGACTGTGAAACAATTTGTAGATTTAATAATGTAGTTTCAAATACTGAGGTAAAAAGTTAGATTGTCTAACTAAATATTTTTGCATGCTTGCGTATTTGTTTTTATTTAGGTTAAAAAACAATACTAGTTTGTCATTGAGTGTGCACCTTGTGGGGATGAAATTAGAGATTATAAATGTTACATGGCCAAAAATTGCTTTCACATTTCATATTACGGGGGCAATGCCTGTACATAAGTTACATAACTATACAGTTCCTCTGAGAGCCTTGTAGAAGTCATCCCAGTTCTTGATGTGCTACGACAGTGGTCCTTTGTGTATTTTAAGTTTGCGACTTGTTAACTCCAATTGAATCAGCCTTAAGAAGTCTTGAACATCAACCAATTTCTGCAACATAAGTGAAATGCAATTAGGCAAGGGAATGGAAATTCAATGATGTGGGGACTGAAGAATTGCTCGTAATCAAATCTTATATGAATTATGAATAATTATGGCCTTCAGAAAAAAGAAAAATCCTAGCAATGCCTACAATCATCATAAAAATGTGAGCAATAATTTGTACTTGTTTTTTACATAAAAATGGTAAAATTTGATAACTATGCCTATGATTTTCATGACCAATCCCAAGACCAAGTAAAGGATGATGGTTGCAGTAATTATGCGATGTCTTGTGAAGAAAAAATATTTATGTAGCTAACCTTAAATTTATTGAAAAGGAGGCTTGGTTTTTTACTTTTTTGGTTAAAATTTTACGATATATTTGGCAAACTTGTTAATTGTCCATAATTATTTATCAAAGATTCCTTGTGATGTTGAAAAAGCAACTTACAGTTCGATTTTTCATAAGATCTTCATAGTACAAAGTAATGTACCAAGTGCTGCTAAAATTCTCCAAGGCCAATAAATCAATCACTGGTTTATATCTTGAAAGGGTATCAGCCTACAAGAAGCAGATAAAAATTCACAATCTTAATAATGCATTCCCCTTGGGAACAAAATGGGTGACCACTGGGGTGTACCTCTTCAAGAGAGTGCACATGAGACTTATGAGTTTTATTCAGAAGTTTTGCATATTGATCAAAGGAATTTGCAAGTACTGAAACTATACAATGTAACAGATTTCTTCTGAAAATATTATAGATTTCTACGATTTCTTTATGGTTCTTCATCAACCCCTGATCAGCCACAAAAAATGATATAGACAAACAATTTTCCCGAGGCAACACTATCAACTGAAAAGTCAGGATGACAAGAATAAATGTAAAGTAGAAGTAATGTTTCCAGTGATTGCACATTAGACTTTTGCCAGGCAGAGGGGTTTGAGAACATAAATTCAAAGAGTAATGCTATTCATCCCCAAGGGGTTACAAACACAGTTTAGATGACGTTAATGTGACATTAAATGATAGGTAAAATTAAATAAGTCATTTAATTTCACATTTCATTTAACCTATCATTTAGAGCCACCTAAACTGTGTTTATAAACTCATTGGGGATGAATAACATTACTCAAATTCAAAATGAAAAGATTTTGTTGGATTGTTATGTCGGGAGGATCAGATAGTTCTTGATAAAAGCTAGCATGGTTTAAGCAATCCCGGCCTGCCTTAAGGCCAACGTCAAAGTGCGGCGAAAAAAAAAAAATCAGGGCGCTAATTGTGAGGTAATCTTGGAAGCGTACACCTCAACTGAGTGAGGCACGTGCCTCACAGCACCACGGCAAGGCTTTGCTTTAGGTATGAGCATCCAAAATATTAAGAATTTTGATTGACTCACTTCAAGAGTAGCCCAATGCCCCCCACTAAAACAATAAAATTTGTTTTTCTCAGACCCACTTTGGGAATAGTTCACTGCCTACGAACTAAATCGATATTTTCATTTTTGTTACTTTGTAGGTTTTTCATTTGCTTATGAATTTGAATATTGCTTATATTATGCGCTTATTTTCCATTTTAATAATTATTCACATTTTTTTGTTCGTGGTCAGACTTACGCCTCAAAACATCTCGAATGTATGCCTTGCCTCACCTCACAAAGAAAAAATGCATCAGTACACATTACACCATCATTCCTTCGTTTTACTTCAATGCCAAGATAATAGGACACTAATCCAATATCTATCATCTCAAACTCCATTGTCATAGCTCTCTTGAAATCATCAAACATCTTTGGATTGTTTCCTGCGAAAATCAAGTCATCCACATACAAGCAAGCAACACATCACTATTTTTATTTAGCTTTACATTGAGTGCATGTTCATGTGGACACTTCNATTCCAAGCACGAAGCTTGTTTCAAACCGTCCTTCTTCAACTTCAGAACTTTATCTTCATGTCCTTTAACCACATAACCCATTGGTTGATCGACATATACTTCTTCCTCCAAGAATTCATTCAAAAAAGCGGATTTCACATCCATTTTATGAATTTTCCAATGATTTTGGGCTACTAAGGAAATAATCAATCGAATAGTTTCTAAGCGAGCAATGAGAGCAAACACCCCATCATAATCAATCCCAACTTTTTACTTGTACCCTTTGGCAACCAATCTCGCTTTATACTTCTCTATCTCACCCTTCGCGTCTTTCTTTATTTATACACCCATTTCATACCAATAATGTTCTTACCTTTAGGTAGTGATGCTAACTCCTATGTATCATTCTTCTTGATTGCTTTGATTTCTTCATCCATGGCGGCTCTTCATTTTTCATCACAAGCGGCATCGTCATAACCTACAGGCTTAGTTTCCGCAAACAAACAAAATTCAGTAAATTTACCTACTGTCGGTACCTCTTCAGTTATTTCATAAATTTCCAGCAAACTTCTAGTTTTATGAGGCCTTTCACTAGAACTTGCATCATCAACTTGCTGCTTTTGCGATGGAGGTGTTGGTGGTGGAGTATTAGGTTGCGCCAAATCTTCTTCTTCATCATCATCAAAGAATGAACTGAATTTGTAATCTTTTTCCGGAAGATTCCATTCCCAAGCACTTTCTTCATCAAATTCAACATCTCTACTAATAATAATTTTTCCACTGCTTAGATTGTATAGTTTATAACTTCTGGAATTTTGATCATAACCAATAAAAACATCCCTTGCACTTTTATCATCAAGTTTGATCCTTTTTTCATCCGGAATATGCGTGTAAGCTATGCTCCCAAAAACTCGCAAGTGAGCAACGCTTGGCTTGAAGCCACTCCAAACTTCTTATGGTGTCTTACCATCAACACTTTTAGTGTAGCAATGGTTTGTCAAATAAACTGCACAATTAACGGCTTCGGCCCAATACTCCTTCGGCATGCTTTTGCTCTTTAACATGCTTCTCGCCATGTTAAGAATAGTCCAGTTCTTTCTTTCGGCTACTCCATTTTGTTGTGGTGAATATGGAGTTGTCATGGGGCAATGAATGCCATTTTTCACACAAAACTCCTTGAAAGCATTTGAGGTGAATTCACCACATCTATCGGACCAAAGAGCTTTAATATGGTAGCCACTTTATTTCTCCACCATTGTCTTGAATCTTTTGAAAGTTTCAAACACCTCCAATTTTTCCTTCAAAAAATACACCCAAGTTTTGCGAGAATAATCATCAATGAAAAGTACAAAATATTTTTTCTTGCCAAGCGATGATGGCTTGATTGGTCCGCATACATCCGAGTGAATCAACCCCAATGGATGTTGAGATCTTGTCATAGACTCTTTTGAAAAACTCTTTCTTGCCTGTTTGCCAAAAAGACATCCTCACAAAGTTGGTTTGAATGGTCTATGGAGGGCAATCCTTTCACCATTCTTTCTTTGCTTATTAATTTTAGGCCATCAAAATTCAAATGTCAGAGCCTCATACGCCATAACCAAGATGATTCTTTAAAACAAGACTTCAAACACATAGGGACGTCACTTTGAATATTCAACAAAAACATTCTATTCTTTGTCATGGGTACCTTGGCTAGCAGCCTTCCACCTTCATCTTTCATAGTCAAACTTCTATTTTTTAAGTGTATGTCATAATTTTTATCCAAAAGTTGTCCCAAACATAAAATGTTACTTTTCATGTCCGGCACATAAAAAACATTAGAAATAAATTGATGGCTTCCATCTTTCAACCGAATCAAAATCATACATTTCCCTTTCACTTGGTCTTTTGAAAAATCTCCAAAAGTGATTTTGCCGCCTAGAGATTCATACAGCTCCATGAATAAGTTTCTTTTACCGCAAATATAACAACTTATATATATTCTGAAAATACTAATATTAAGAAAACTCCATTAAGAGACAGAGTGTAGTTAACCACTAATCTTCCTAAAAGAAAATACATAAATTGGAATACGTTATCTCAAATCTCATCACATTCAATAATATTATGTTATTTCTTCCCAATAAACCAAATAATTATTGGTAATCAAGAAATAATCAATCCATAAGAATTTCTCTTTTATTACCTAAATCATAAATCTCTCGTGGTAGATATTCACACTCTCAAACAGTTTTCAAAGGCTTCACTTCTTCAATCTGATATTCTACTCTCTTTCAATAAAGTCTAAATTAGTACAATATCTTCAACATATAAAAATCAGAGGCACAACTGAAATGTGTGTAACCATCTACAAATGTAATGAAAATATCTATCTCACAAGAAATTCGAACGAATTTATTCAATTGAAGTTTAACTCTTGTAGTTTTGAATGGTTTTCTCAACTCAAAACCTCAAACCAGAACCATAACTAAACATCATCACTGTGAGTACGAATAATGCTACCACATATGAGTTCAAACTCGAGAACATTCTTAGAAGAAAAACAATGAGATCAAGTTTAGTGGAATCTTTAATACTTCTTAATATCAAATAGGAGGTCAGTTTCTCCACTTTGCAACAGTGTGTTGCATGTACCAGTCATATAATCCTCCATTCCATATTCATTATTTGTATATATCTATTTCGTATCAAGTCAAAGATTTGACAGTAGACTAAAAATACATCTTGATCTCATATAAAGTGGTTTTCTAATTCTTGAATCTACTATCCACATAAAATAAGATCAAATATGTATAGTGTTGACACATAAACAACACTAAGATGAACATATTCAAATGCAATATCCTTTAGCCTAACTACTTTCGAGCTAAGAGATTCAAGTCGTATGGTTGAAACACTTGAACCTTTATAATATTGGTCATCTACCAAAACCACTTTCACATATTTCTATTTACTACGTTCTTCTTGGTCCATTTTCCAATCTCTTCATTATCCACACTTGTTTTAGTTCATTTAAAACTTAAAATTCGAAATCTTATGCGAACTAGAACATTGCTATACAATTATGTCCTCGAGATTTAGCAACATGAAGTCGCACGGCTTTTAAATCATACAGTGGGTAGTGTCAATAGAGAAAATTGACACTTCAATTAGTAAGTCACCTTCAAAGTTTCCATCCATTGAAAAAAGACTAGTTTAAACTTACTACTCACCAAAAACAATTGTGACAAACAAAAATTTGTCAACACTATGTTAACCATCTCAGCTCAGTCACATTCGAAAAAGTGATCATCTATAACATAACATAACAATTAAACTGCTCAAGTACTAGAATCTATATTTTCCCGTACTTGACAAATTTTTTATCTTTATTCTCCAGAGTTGTATGACCCACATCGGGTCTTCTATTACGTGACTGATGCTCTCTAAAGCATTACATTCTTCTAGTACACTTAGAATCTTATCGTGGCAAATGTTATCGTATTTAGCTTATCACATTTATTAAGGTCAACAACAATAGATTTTGATGTCACGATCTATCAAATTTTAGAGACACTATTATCCTCAATCAATGCCCATTTAAGCACATATACAATTTTGCATTAATGCAAACTAACGTATATGATAGTTCAATGTTAGGCACAGAGTTAAAAGGTTCTATTTCCCAATCATCGTCCGCGATCCTACTGTTTCAATATCATAAACTCAATTTCATAATGCAAAATTTCATAAGTTCTAAACGAGAATTACATTAATTCTTCCATTAGAGAACCCTTACTCAATTGGTGAATCAAAATAGTTATAGGCGAGAATTTTTCTAAATATTTCCATCACCATACCATCACTCATCTGACAATCAATAGGTCTAAGTAAGAATCTCACCAATTCTACGGACATTAGCATTTATAACAATTCATGAATTAACAGATATCATGTAATACAATAAAGTAATTCCATAATGTACAGTAAAAGCATAAATATGCACGTTTATCCAATTATGACGTATAACATGGTATGACAAATTAATTCTTCCATAAAATAATTCTAATTATAATTGAAAATAAAACTCACATCATTTAAGTTTTATTATACAGACTTTCAACCTCACTTTAACATCCGTTGCAACGCAATCCCGGCAAATGAAAAGTGACGTCAGAATTCTAATATTTTGCTTATCATAAAAAATTGGCCAAAAAATATTTACGTATTCCATTAGGTCATGTTTCAGAACCATTTATTAATTTCAATAATTTTCTAGCCTTCTCTCTAAGGATGATATAAGTGCGCATAGATCCAATAATATATGATCGAGCACAAAAATTTGAAACAAGTTATAATGGATCACATAACCTAATCAAAGACCCACACAACTAATGAACGTATATAAAACATGGTATTTTGAGGGTGTGTTTGAACCACATTATTTTGGAAGAATGTATACTGGAATAGTAGATTGATGGAGAATATGTTGTTGAAAAAGAAGGAAAAATTATTGATATGATAAAAAAATATTATTTTATTGAAAAATGTGTTGTTGAAAATTAATAAAAAAGAATGAGAATGAAAATTTTAATGTGATTCAAATAGGGGCTAAATATTTTTATAATATTTTTCATTTTTCAAAAAAATGAGAGCACTTCAAAAAATAGCTCCCATTAGCTAAATATCATTTAATAAATTTTCTTGATTTTTTTTTAAAAAAAATCAAAATTTACTCTTATAAAAAATATTTTTAATAATTTTTACAAACTTATTTCAAGCATTAAATACAAAAACATATATTTTTAACTATTCAAAAATTAATTTACTTATACTGAAAATCAAGAATAATTCAAGGACCAATCTACAATGTTTAGAATTAAAATCGAGTTCCTCAGTCGCCCTCACGTGCAGGACCAATCTGCAATAATTTTCTTAAATTAATAAGAGAATGGGGCGCGTTAGCACCACCACGTCGTTCTTGGAAAAACTTTTCAATTGGCCATCCTAACTAATTTTGACATTTTGAGTTCATCCGTGTAGTTAGATTTTACAAATTTATTGTTTAAGGTCACATTTAGGACATCAACAGATTTTCCCGAGAGTGAAAATGGCTAAAAAAATCATTCAAAATTTTCAGATTTTCAACTAAATTTCAAGAAATCATAAGTTCTTCATTTTAAGGTCAAAATTAATGATCTTTATATCGTTGGAAAGGTCTTGAGAAGATCTATCCAAACTACCAAATGAGAAGCATGAAACATAGTGTGGAAGAAGTTATCATGTGATGCAGTTTCGAATTTTACCGATCATCTTGTAAAAATTCAGATTTACATCAAACTTTAAAATCTCGTAACTTATTCATTTTAACTCCAAAATTTAAGTTCTTATATGGTTGGAAAGCTCAAAATACAATTCTAACAATACTAATTTTACTGCATAATTATTAATGTATAAAAAGCAGTAAATTATCAAAAGATGTATTAAAGACCACATAAGGTTTCAAAATTTTACATATAAAATTCATAACTCAATTGTATCATGTAATAGCATATTTAAGCATGTATTACAGCAAGGAATTCAACATTATTGCTATGATACCGATGAAGTGATTCGAAGCATACTTTAACATGAATTACAGGTCAATATACTTATTTGAAATGATGAATTCCAAGATCTTTTGAATTGTTGAATTATCTTACTTTTCAAAAATTCAAATATGCAATTTTCTTGCGCTCTAATGGTACTAATCGTGATCATAATGGAAGGAAATAATTAGCCACTGTCTAAATGCCAATTTTTGTGAGTTTTCATGACAAAGTAGTGGTTCTGTGCCTTTCAATTTTGATGATATTTTTCATATAATAGAGGGTACAAACTTCTTTACAAAAAATATTTTAAGTAAAATTTAAGTTTAGCCAAATGAACCCTAAATAGAATTTAGCTGGCTTCACTAAAAAAAGGCCTTTGAGAACCCCTTCAAATAAAAAGTTCAGTTTGTCTCTTCTGGGAGAAGAAGAATTTGGATGATTGAGTTCACCTGGAAGGTGTTTGGTACATTCTACATTATTGGATAGTATCAAAGAGAAAAAAATTAATTTTTTGTTTATTTTAATATTTAATATTATGTACCGAGCATGAATTGCAGCTTGTCGATACCATATCCCACAAAATGTTAGTTGTAGCAATTGAATTTGCACAAAACTCATTTGATATTTGAAGTAGACCCTATCTTATCCTACAACACATGTTCATAACTAGTTATGAATTCACCCTACCATTTTTGCTTAGTAAGCGAAATTACTAATCGTAAAGAATTAAATCAAGAACTCAGTATACACGTGTCTCTTTATTATTCATTTTAATTGTAACTTAAAATAAAAACTTTATAATAGAATTTCACAAAAATATAAATGTTCTTTTTCTCATTTTTTTTTCAAAAAATTATTATAATTACGGGTACGATCACGCTCGTTAATATATTAAATGAAAAAACAAAAAACAAAAAAATTATTTGAATTTAGGAAAAAAAATGTTTTGCCATTTGGGAGTGAGAAAGGACGCGAAACAAGGTCCAACGACATCATTTAAATTATTTTTATTGAAAGAATGAGTAATTGAAAATAAATTTGAGAAAAATCATCTTGAAAAAATCGAAAAATAAAATAAAGGCTTAATATTTTACTCCTTGGCATAAATAATAAAAATCAAGTTAAGATTTGTCCTTGCCATAAATATTATTTATTTCCTAGGATTGATCTAGAGATGGCAATGGGGCGGGTTCGGAACGGGGCACCCCCGTCTCGCCCCGCCCCGCCTTAGACGGGGCGGGACGGGTTCGAGGCGCGGACTTGCCCCGTTTAAATTTTTTTTTTCAAAAATTTTCAATTAACTAATTTTTTTTTTATCTGTAGTTAATTAATTTTTTTTATTCTTCACGGGGCGGGTTCGGAACGCTTCGGGCCGGGCACCCTCTCCCCGCCCCACCCCACCAACCTGTCGGGGTGGGTTTTTTTCGCCCCATTCGGGGCGGAGCAGCACCGGGGCAGGGCAGGGCAGGACGGGGCGGGTTTTTTTTTCCATAACTAGATTGATCGATATGATGATCTTTTTATTTTATATCATTTTGAAAAAAAAAAAAAAAATAGCCAAAATCAACTAATTGAATTCAAAGAGCTCTACTTGATTGTAATCACAATTATTCCTTTTTAATTTTGACAATATTTACTTTTTTTAGTTGCTAAAGTAACGAAATTGTATTATAGGAAGTTGATCGCACTTCAAAGTTCATACAAGGGAGGGGAGGCGGGTGCTCACACCTCAGGTTGTATTCCACACTAATGATTTGAAATATAGATGGTGTGTTCTATTTTCAAATATATGAGAATTTGTTCGGGGTTTACAGGCCCTCACAAGGAGTCGGGCCCCACATGTATAAAAAAAATTTATATATATATATATATATCACTCCTTCTCTTAAAAGAGAGAATCCAAGGATCATTGTTCATTTTTATCACAGTCGTTTTCATACGCAAACTGGTAAGGAACAGATTATTTTACTGTTCATGTATTATTAAAAACACAGAAAATCTAAAA
>CAIGRO010100979.1:0-11636 GCA_903798355.1 Fraxinus baroniana | reverse complement strand
AAAATCCGCAATACAACTTCATATCCACCGTTCACGTTGCCAATAGCAAGTCTTCGTCAAACATGCCACGAAACCCTGTGGAAGCGTACACCCCGGAGCCTCTGAAGCCCATGGGCCCAACATGATAGTGACCAGCCCAGCAACTTGGCGGGTCATCTAAGGTGGATGGCCAAGAAGCAATAGGGCCCACTTTTCACTTTCACTCTCACTTATTCCATTNAAGGTGGAGAATCTTGAGCGAAAATAGGGGTTTATTGAAAAAGGAAGTTCTGATATAAACCAATTTGAAATCCACGTTTAACGGGATACGCGCGTGATTAATTAAGCTAATCTTTATTTAATTAAAATTTAAAACCTGAAAATTGATTAAATAACTTCTAAACCTGATTATTAAAAACTGATCTTTATACACCTGGTTTAGTGTAATTTCCACTATTCCATTCCAAGAGGATTCAGATAAGAATGTAGATGGGAAAAGGGTCTTTTAGTCAATATTGGGCCCAGTGGCTCTGGACTCAGTCGTTGTGATTGGGATTGGGCCTTTGTTTGCCACTTGACACAACTATTTTCTTTTACTTTTTTCTTTTTGTGATTTAATGACAAAAATGTAGGTCGGGTACTAGGTGACGTTATATCTTCGAAACAATCTTGTTACATGTACATACTCATTTATATCATGGCTTACCAAGTTTATATCTAGCACAATCTCATACCATTTTACAAATTTAATTCAATCATTATCATTTTCACGCCATCAATCTGTTAACCAACATGTAAATCAAAGTGTACCACTAGCTTAATCCATCTTCGAAATAACGTTCGATAATTTATTAAAAATTATACTTTATTGTTGCTCCTGAAAAATCGACGTCTCTTGGATGAGCATCTTTGAAATTGTTTTAAATGATTCAACAAGCTTTATCCTTCTTTTGTGATTGGGTGTAAAAGTAGATGTGTAACATCTCTCGACTTATCCCTCTTTAGAAAGTTAAGTCCATGTTTGACAACTATTATTTTGAAACTCTTTTTATGTACGTATTCATTTTTAATCAGATATTCAAACAATAAAATATTTGCATGTAAATTCAATTTTTTATTATTACTTTTTAACCATATATTTTTCAAAAAAAAAAAATCACTATTTAAAACTCTATTTTACCTAAATAATGGTTATCAAACAGGGGCTAACACTTTATTAATTAGCAAGAGTCGTTCTTACAACTCACAGCATTCTTTCGACATATTTGACATAAATTTTGAAAAGTTAAAAACTTATTTTTGAGATTAAATTTTTTTTTTTCTATTTTGTGAAGATAATTTTTAAAAATATTTTATCTGATTAAAAGAGCTTCTGTAAAAGTTAGCACAAGGTATGGCTCCTTTCGAAAGCTCTACTTGAAGAAGTTTTCCCTCGGTTTATCCCGAGACACTCAACTTGTTTATCATCTTTTCTGCATCTAAGAAAAGTCGTCGATCATATTTCGTGACTGAGCCCTTGTTTTGTAGAGATTAAAATCAAATTTTTAGTAGATTTTAATAAAAGTTGATGAAATGAATAGTTAAAAATTTTTAGACCCATAAAATATGTGATTAAAATTAATTGTTGACTTTAACTTATATTAAATTTAAATTTTAATCCCTATCAAACAGGAACTGAATCTTTTTATAAAGTGTATTCCGACGACGGAAGGCTTTCTTATTCTAGCCTCCACCAGCCTTGGATCAGATTTGTGACTTGGATTTTGTATTTTGTGCATAAACGATCATCGAAAATAATGTGAAGGAAAAATGTTGAATGAAAAACTTTCGTTATCGAGTGTGTTTGGTGTATATTAAAATGAGAGAATGTATTTTTTGAAGTGACATAATGATGAATATGTGGTTAAAAAGGAAAGAAAAGTTATTGATGTGATGAAAAATATTATTTTATTGAAGAATGTGTGGTTAAAAATTAGTAGAAAAATGAGAATGAAGAAATTAATATGAGACAAACATGGGCCATAATCTTTACGTGACAATGACGTCACATCACAAGTGTCGGGTCTGCCACATGGGGTATAGGTATAGCCGTATAGTGTTCACGTGCGGACCATGCTTTAATGTCAGGGGAACATACGAACTGCAGTTGCCGTTTCAGCCATCAATTCTTTTTAGCTTTACGATTTAGTTGAACAATGTTTTATTTCTCAATTTTTCTTCTCTCTTTTGTAACTATCATTCGGCCCCTTGTTGTACAAATTAAATTTTTTATTTTCGTTCTTCTATTCATTTTTAATCATACATTATTCAATAAACTTAAGCCTTGTTGGGTTTGGACCGAAAATTATGAACTAAAATAAATTGTGAATTAAATAAATAAAAATCTGAAAATTTGAAAATCCAGTAACGGCGACTGCACCCACTGGATCCTTAATGAGTCCGTCCCTACTAATTATCTCAATTGGTATTGATGAACTCAATCTCATAATTTTTAATGGTGCGTATCTCGATAGATTTATCGAGTCTTAATCTAATAATATAATGTCATAAAAGAGTCACATTCTCCTAAAATTCAACTATTTGTGACACATGAAGAGATCTCTCAGCTATCTTAGGAGAAAGTCTCTGATCGGATCAAAATCAAATCGAGTTAATGTTTGACCGAGCAAAGAGAGCATCGCAAGAATATGATGTCAACATGTACAAGTTGGTTAATCACATTAGTTTGGATGCATGTGGAGTGAACCGAATTCGAAGTTAGACTAACATGGATTTTATTTTTAAGTTATCATTAATTAATTAGACAATAAATGTGTTGGTTAGGCATTTATTCTTCTGCACAATGTCACTAATACCTATAGACATATCTCATAACTAGACATAATTAACGAAAAGAGTATCAACATACCGAACAAATCATGAATGTAATTTCTTTCAACTTGGTTTGCATTGAGAAACAAATACTCGGGGTTGTTGAAATGAATGCCAAAGAGTCGACATTAATAATGTACATGTAAAATGATAATACTGTATCGTATCAGATATTTGTTCGAGGCTTCAATCCTTTCTTGGGGTCATAATCAATGAATATCTACTAAATGTTAAGTCTTTTCAACAGGACCACACAACTTCAATGGAAGGAATGTGAGTGAAATCCACATCTTAGCTATAAGTAGATTTGGTCTTTCAATAATCCAAGTGCTGTATACTGCTAAATATGGCACGCCAGGGTCAGCTAAATACACTAATAATGATGAAAATAATGACTAAAAATGAAAGAAGAAACACTATCAGTTATCAGTATAGCATGTCTTCTCTGCTCAAAAGATGACTTATGAGACACTTTTTTCATAAAAGTGAAATGATAAATGAACCGAATGAAATAGTGAAATAAATAAAATAATCGAAACAGGGTTTCAGGGAACTACAAATCGATACCAAAATACGGGTATTGAGGGACTATAAACCAGATTTCTATGTAGGTTTTATTCTATATATCATGTAATAAGAAACTTCAAAGTCTTATTGTTCCGAAGGAAAGCCTGTATCACAGTGGTATCTTAGATGCTGTCCATCAGGCATCAAGGAAACAATGAAGAAATTCAATATCCAAATTAACACTGAATGCTGCATCCAACCAAACTTGACACTCCAAGAAGTTGAAACTCTAAAGCCATTATAAACAAGTTCTACAACATATTCAGAGGGAAAGATTAAATTTGCAGACTGACTAGAACTGAAAGAACTAGAAAAGGGACTGGCAAAAAGATTCTCTTACATTTTTTATTAGAAGAGGCAAGCAAATGACCCATATCTGAATACATAGGTTGCTGCTTGGAACTAGCTAGAACCCAGATAAAAAACTGTCAGAGTATCTTACACCTGCTCTGTGATTGGTTGGTCTATAGACAAACCCGATATAGGGTAGGTTCATGCTGCCCCCGCTTTTCCCAGAAGTGTAAATATTTCAGGAGAGAGATAAAAGGGTGGAAGTGCAATAAGTCCAGACAGTTCTATTTTAATTGAACATATTGGAATGGTAAGAACTCCAATTGAACATTGATCTATTCTTCGTGCACAATAAAGCTACCGTTGATCAAATTTCACTGCGGTGTAATACATTCAATACCCCTATAATTTTGAGAAGAAAATGATTATGATTTGCTTTCAAGATTCTAAAGTAGACTACCACAAATTCATTGAAGATGCAAAAGTTTTGTTAAAATCCCTAAATATGTTTACATGAATGTTCTGTTTTCTTGTATACATCCAAAAAGTCCAAGATTATAACTCGATAATTATAATAGGGTTAAATGCATATTCATTCCTGATCTTATTAGGAAATCTAACAAGTACGTAATGTGCTAACATCTTAAGGACCATTCCACAGTTTTGGCGAAGTTTTACACTATGGCTGAAAGATCATCTTATCACTTTCCCCCAAGATTTAACTTAGATGATTAAATAGTTCAGGACCTCCAGAATGTTAGAAGGCAAAGCATCATAAAAAGTCATATAGTGTACTCATAATAAACAAGCATCACATATTATGAGTGATATATGCCAAAAACAGAACAGAAGTCAGCAGGCCAGAAGTGGATATGGAGTTGGTTTTCACTATTCAGTGGTTAGAGGTAAGGGTGTATCATGCATGGGGTTTTTTCACTTTATTTGACATGGGGGACTTATCCTTTTTGGTGAAGCTACACATAGCTGAGGAGAAAGCTACACTTTTGCAATACTTTAGTTTGAGATTTCACTAGGGAAAAGGGTGTTCTATTTAAATACTTACTGCCACTAAAGTAACTTTCCTACTCTGGCCGCTAATGAAACAAATGACAGATCCATACCTAGCAGTGGAGAAATGAAACTTGGCTTCACCATCACCCTTGGTGGATGGGGGAAGGGTTTTGTATTTCTTATGCCTCGTCTTAGGCACTAAATCATATCAGGACTTTAATTTTCATTGATTAAGGGAAGACTGCAGCCATTGATAGAACTGAAGAAGTAACTACTTCACTCTTTACCTTCCTTAGTCTTTAACTCTCTAGCTCAAGAACTCAATAAGTACCTTTTCCCTCTACGCCTTTGGCCCTCGGGAGGAATAGGCATAAGAACCAATGCCCAAAATTCCATTTCTTAAAGTATTAATTACTCAAATTCATTTTTGGGTACATAAAAGCACATGGAAAATAGGTATGGTGAGGCAAACCCAGGTATACCGACAAAGGACATGCACCTCACACTGTATTCATCGAATGAATGTTAGCAGTTTCATTTTTGTAGGTTCATAGACCAGTTCACTGTAGCAATATAAAGTTGTTGTAAATTAATCAAAAATAGCTGTTATACTTCAACAGATACAGAATTATAATATTATGGCTACACTAATATCGTTTGTCCATAAAATTATTCTACATGCCCAGAATATTGCATCAAATTGATGAGCTCAAAGATTTTTTAAGATAACGAAGAATGCTCCACATGAAACTGGAGACTATAAATAAAATTATACCAGCTACAGTGGCATATTTGAGTCCAAGGTTAACCAGCAAGTTTACCAGAAGGCCAGCCAATACAACACCAAGGAAATTGGCCGAGACGGCAGACCAGAATGGCATGTCCAATATAGAGGCAATGAAGGCCCCAGTCCAAGCCCCTGTTCCAGGGAAGGGCACAGCCACAAATAGCATCAGACCAAGCCATTGAAATTCTTCCACAGGGCCTGCCTTCTCTTTGGCCTTCTCAAATAACATGTCAAGAAATTTAGAAGCTGCCTGATTCTTTGCAGCAAGAAAAGTTGCAAATGGTTTGAGGTAGAGTACAATAAAGGGTACAGGAACCATGTTCCTGTGATCACAACAAATGATTTGGTTAGATGCAGCAAATTCATTGGGTAAGCTGTTTTGTTGACACAATATTTATCAGATAGGAGGTTATATTCATAACCGCTCGGTTTTTTTCCTGACTCAAGCCCCAAAAAAATTATAAGTGAATGTCATGTTCAACTAGAACCAACAAGTTTTGAGAACCATACTAGTCTTGAACCATAATAAAGCATGTTTGATAAGCTTTATTGGCCAGAGATGGGCGATACAATATTCAATAATATAGTTTCTTTTTTCATCTTTAATGCTGTTATCTACATTACAACTCATGCCAAAATTATTTTGGCCATCCTAGCTCTAGTTGTACCCTTCATGCAGCAAATTCATTGACGCATCAAGTCTGAACATTGTTCATATCTCAAATAGCTATTTATTGGGGGTTACTGTTATTCGACTTGAAAAATGTGCAGAATGTGAAAATGACGTAAAGAAAGGCTCAAAAACAAAAGAACTGGATTCACTATTTTCAGATTTGCACATACTTTGATACATCATAAACCATGTATAACCTGCATTAAGCAAGAAGGATTCTGGAATACAAGCTCATGAAAAAAATATGAGCTGATTTTATGCAATCAGTCAAGAATGAATTTCAGGAATCATATATAATTAGATATTTAGTTTTTTTAAATTTGGTAGTTCCTATGTTATGGACATGATACATTTATACACTTTGGTGTTCATGGTTAGGTTTTCTGGGAAACTTTTCTGGCAGCATTCTGTAGTTGCTTAGGGTTTCTGTTGCTGTTTACTGGTGTTTGAAAATGTCCGCAGCGTTTTTTCTCTTGCAGACCTTCAGATCTACAGTTTCTTTTCTCAGTTCGACAATCTTTGCTGCTGCTATTTGATAAAATCAGCAGTTCTTCATCATTTTTTTTTCTGGTATTTTACACCAGAATTATAGAAAAATTAATCTTCTACTTCTCATTATTGCTTGGGACAATTTCTTTGTTGGATTCTCAATGTCTGGAATCTCAACCAGAGAAGTCTCCTTGAGGGAAGAAAGCTGCACGTTGGTTATGATGAGGACTAAATCTCCTAATGAAAATTTTGCAGTTAATGCAGCAGTCGCATTCAATCAATGGGACGGAAAATGTTTGGTACAATTTTTGTAATAGACTGAGACACACTAGAGAGAGACAAGCTGGAAATTACATGGAAAAATAAAAAATTGGAAAGGAAGCAGATTTAGAGGCAAGAGTGTGCATGGAATGCAAGTGAGTAACCACTGGATGCTAGGCTATTATGTTTACGATACGAGTTCCAAAATATCTTTGGGGCGAGGCTATCCTTACACCTTCATATTTCATCAATAGAATGCTAGCTAGAGTTTTGAAGTTTAAAACTCTTATGAACTATTTGCTTGCAATTTTTCCCCACATTCAAATCTTCACCTCATCACCTCATGAAGTGTTTGGTTGCACTGCTTTTGTTCATACTCATAAATAAGACTGCTCAAAGCTAGATCCTGGGGCTGAGAAGTATGTGTTCCTAAACTAAAGGGGACATAATCCTATCTCAAGAAAGTTCTTTGTGAGCACTGAACTCTTTAATATGGCCTAGTTTCACCAAATCCTACTTTACCCATTGTTCCCAGTGTTCCAAGTACGTTAATTACCTCTCCAAAGCCTATTGAGTCAAACACTAGAGACTACACTTCAGGAGAGAGCCACTATATATTGAATCTCAATCTGAGCTTTGTGTGTACTCTCAAAGAAGGAATACTCAAAGTAAAGTGTGTCAACCTACAACTCATCAAGAAAATTATTGGGATAAAGGCAACTTGAATTTCTATCTTTAATCCATCTTTAAGTTCTGAATCTAGCAATGATGATGCTCTTCCTCATGATCTTAACATTCCAATTGCAGTTAGGATGGGCATACATTCTTGTAATATCATCCTATTGCTAAATATTTGTTATACCATAGATTATCTCTAAGACTCTAACATATAGAGCTTTTGCTAGTTTCCCAGGTGCTTCAATTCCTAGAACTATACATGAGGCACTGAATCGTGCTTATTGGAAGGTAGCAGTCATGGAACAGATGAGGGCTCTCGATAATAATAAAACTTGGGAAATTGTTGATTTGCCAATTGAGAAGAAGACCGTAAACCTCAAATGGGTGTTCACAGTCAAATAATTTGTAGCATGGACACTTCAATTAGGGTAGCGTGTCCGTGTCCAACACAAGTCGATACCGACACTTTTCGGACACTCTACCGTAATCATTTTTTTTTTATATTAGAAATATTATATATTGTTAATTCAAAATTATTAGCAAGTAACAAATAGGTACTCATATTTAAAAGATTTCAACAAGAAAAATTAATAACAAGTATAAAACTAAATTTATACTACATAAATGAATTTTTTTTAAGAATTTAATCAATGTGTCGATGACGTGTTACTTTTTTTTTTTAAATCGCGTGTCAGCATATCTGACACGTATTGTGTCAGACACACGTGTCCATGTCGGTGCATCATATGTCAAATACATGGCAGATGGTGACACTTAAAGATACACGGCCAATGGTGACACCGAGAGATTCAAGGAAAGACTCATAGCTAAAGGTTTTACCTGAACATATGAGATTGATTAACAAGAAACTTTTGCCCCAGCTGTAAACAGAAATTCCATACGAGTTTTATCGTATCTTGCTGGAAAATTGAGTTGGTCATTATGAGAATTAGAGGTAATGAGTGCCCTTTTAAATGGAGATCTAGAGGTATAAATTTTTATGGATTTGTCCCCTGGTTTTAAATGTGTTTATGGATCTGTGAAGGTTAGTAGACTGAAAAAAACACTCTGGTTTGAAAAAATCATCTAAAGCATGGTAATGATCTATTCACTAAAGCTATAAAAGGTCATGGATATCCTGAAAGTCGGGTTCAAAACATACTACTCAGCAAAAGATCGAGAGATGGTAAGATGGCAGTTCTTATTGTTTTAAGTGGGAATTGAAGCCCACACATGCTGATTGGGTAATCGATAGAGAACCCACTTCAGGCTACTACCCATAATTGAAGGTTACTTGGTGACTTGGAGAAGCAAGAAGAAGACTCTATTAGCAGGAGTAGTGCAGAAGAGGAGTTAATAGTTGTTGCGGCTGAAATATGTGAACTATTGTCGCCAAATTACAACTTCAAGATCTCAAAATTTCAAATCCAATGCTTATGTATCTTATTTGTAATAATAAAGTTGCGACCTACATAGCTCACAATCATGATAGGACCAAACATGTGGAAGTTGATCAACAATTTTTTGAGGAGAAATTAGAAGAATTGATCTGCATGTCTTACGCCCCTACATGAGAGTTGCCAGATGTACTCATAAGGGGCAGTTTTAATAATCTTACATGCAAGCTGGGAATGCAAAACATTTTCGAGCCAGCATGAGGGAGAGAGTGAAAAAATATAGGTTGATTTTATGCAAACAGTCAAGAAAGAATTTCAGGAATCATCTATAATTAGATATTTACCCCTGTTTGACACCAATTTTTAATCTCATTCTCATTCTCATTTTTCTACGGTATTCATTTTTAACCACACATTCTCCAAATAAAATAATATTACACATAAACCCAAAAATTCTTCTTACTTTTTAACCACACATTCTTTACATCAATGACTATTCAAAAACTCATTCTTCAAAAGAATGGGTGTCAAACACCCACTTAAAATTTGAGCAATATTTTTGCAAACTGAATGGGTGTCAAACACCCACTAACTTATAGATTTGGTAGTTCCTATGTTATAGACATTATTCTTGTATATGTTCACTCCTTAGAATCAGTTGTACACATCTATATATAGGATTGTGAAATACAATTTCTTTAACTATGGAGAAGAACAATTTCTTCTCTCACTTTAGTGTTGAAAGCTTAATAATGTTGGGACTTAATTGTATAAACTATCAAAATTTTTTCCAATACCATAATCTCAATCACCGAAAGTGCACTACGGAGTTGATAATATATAGCCTGAAGCCCTAATCAGGGAAAATATTAAACTACCTTGATCAAGCAACCTAAAATTACTATTGAATCTAATAAATAGATTAATTAGAGTATTAAAAATTTTAGAATTCAGTAACATAGAAGAAATGTGACTAACCCAAGAACAGACAAGACAGTTAAAATTACAGGCTTGAGTTGCAACCAATAACCAACAGGAATAGCCCCACGAAGCTCAATCACAGGGAGTGTAGCCAAGGCAAAAACAACAGCCTCATCCGGCCAGCCCGAAGCCCGCAGTGCATTAGCAACCTTCACCCCAAAGCCTGAAGCTCTAATCGAATCGGTAGAAGCTTTAGCATCTCCAGACAATGCATACAGACCAAGGGAAACAGAAGCCCATAACAGCACCAAGAAAAGGAATTTCACTGGCTTTCCATTAGTACCCAGAAAAGATTTTTCTTCATTCTTATCAATTGATTGAAGAATATCATTAGATGATGCCCTTATTACAGAGGTACGGCAGATAAGGCCAGGACGAGGTAAAGATGGAAATGTAAGTAAAGACTCTGCCTTAATGTTAATTTTTTGCTTGTCGGGGAGTGAAGAAAAATGGCTTCTTGGATACGGGAGCTTGACATGGGATTTTACCTGAGAAAATGAGAACAGTGTTGATGGGTATGATAAAATGGAAGCCATTGAAAAGAACAAGAGGGCTTTAAAATGGAGAAAAAAATTTGATATGTTCCATGTTTTGGGAAGTAAGAAGTTTTCTGAATAAATTGGGTTTAGACTTTGGGGGGATGCAATTAGATAAATGAGTTTTAATTTATAATAATTTGGATTTGTATTGCCACTCCAGATTAGGTTGAGATTATGTGCATAACAAACAAAAACTCGGGGGAGTAATCGAGGTTGAATTGAACTTATTAAAATGAAAAATTCTAGTTGTCCAGGCTGATACGATACCAAACTGAGTCAAAAACAGAAAATAAAAAAGGGTAATTATACCAAAATTTTTAATTTGAGTAATTATATTACCACTACAAATTTTAAATACTACACCACATTATAATCCCATCACAACTAAAATATATTTTTAATAAATACACCACAATAAATTTACAATTATACTCCTAAATCAATAAAAATAAAAATTCAAAAAAATATAATATATTATTGTGGTGTACTTATCACCAATATTAATTCTCATTTTCTCAATCATTTCCCTCATTATTTCTAATCAGATCTTAAAAATTCAAGATTCTATTCATATAGAAAGAGTACGAAACAAATCAAAATAAAATCATAAAATCATGATAATTCCAGTCTCTCACTTCGATCATTCTATCTTTCTAATGGTATGTAATTTTTTCTCATTTTTCCTTTTCTTAAGAAATAATTCCTTCTTACTGCTTGATCTTTTATATGAGGACTTATGTCTTCCATTTTAGGTTTTTACTTTATAATTAAATTTTAAGTTTTTTACCAAAGCATGACTTTTGTCTTGATTTCTAATTGTATTTGTTTTGCAAATTGAAGTAGGCTTGAATGGTCATGTTTCTAGAGGTAATTTGTCTCAGTGCAACCTTCTGTTCCTGGAAAGGTAGAAAGATACATTACACACATTGAATATGATTATTAATTGATAATTACTGTGATCAGTATACGACTAATATTTATTGTATTTATTTTTTCTGTATTACTCCGTTTCTGAATAATTCATTATATTTTATGTGCAGTCATCTTTTGATGTACGACCAATGTATTTTGAATTTTTAAGATTTGTTTAGAAATAATGAGGGAAATGGTTG
>CAIGRO010100935.1:0-10211 GCA_903798355.1 Fraxinus baroniana | reverse complement strand
AAAAAAAAAAAAAAAAAAAAAAAAAAAAAAAAAAAAAAAAAAAAAAAAAAAAAAAAAGGGAAACCATATTTACCAACAAGAAGACGATCTGCATCAAGACCATGATTGTGGGTTGCATTAGCACGAGCAGAATGTATAACCTGCACATCACATGTTTGACATATTGCATCTAATTAGAAAAGTGCTCTTCCTTTCAGAGGGCTATGATTAACCTTCCAAGGACCCAGCAGTATAATTACTTATGCATTAAGTATTAATAGATGGAATAGAAAGTCTGCTAACCCCTTTGCTTTCCCCTCCAACATTTCTCTTTAGAATGGCAAACTATGTTACAACCAACATTTCCATCACTATGGCATACTTATGTGTACTCGTCAACATACGTGTTGGACCTTCAGGAACCGACAAGAATCTCTGAAGCCTTATACAAGGCACAAAAAAAATCCAAAACTAGAACAAGATTTTCCTCGTCTTATTTTTATTTTATAATTTACATTCTTCCTTGAAAATGCATAACTTTGAATATTTGACCATGTCAAATTTATGTAGAACATCTTGAAAAATCCAAACATTAGTTTAATAGAGTTACCAATGATGTGGCACTGTATCCACGAGTCCGATGCATGTTCCCGAGTTGGGAATGCTAACTTCATAGATCACATGGGAAGGACCATGGGTCTAAGCGGTATTTAAATACCTTAAAGAGGTCAAAACCCCTTGTGAGTGACAAAAGTGATGGATGAATCAAGAAGGAACAGTAACTAAAGAAAGACGCAAAAAAACTACCGAACAAGAATTAATTAAGCTAATTTAGAACCCAAACAGTTGAAATTACTTTAAGCTGACAATTAGAAATATCACCTGATAGACCGTTTTAGCAGCTCGCTTTACTGTCACTTGCAACTGCAAAAGTGCATCTTCAACACGCATTCCACGGACCAACGCGGCAACCAAATTCAGCTTCTTAGGACTCTGAAAGAAGAAAAAATAAAAAATAAACTGCATCAAGATTGGGAAAGCAAATGGCGTATACAGTAAAAAATCCTTTCACTTGCAACACATAAATTATTTGATTTATTAGCTGTCTAAACTGTACAAGTGTAGAGGATGAGAGATCTGCCTAGATGAGAAAAGAAAAACTATGAAGGGATAATATTTAAACATTTTGGATATCTATATAGTGCTATATCTGAAAATGCTGTGGAAGCTTAAATCCTATAGCAATGAAAACAAGAAGACTTTATCATCATTGGCATTCAAACCGTTAATAAAGCACTTGAGGATCTTCCATGTCTAAAACTCAAATATATATTTACTATATATAAAAATCTACAAAGTGGAAGAAATGTTTCTGGACAAAAAATGTCCTCACAGATAATTTATAATTCCTAATATGTCCTTAGATTAATATTCTCAACTATAATCAAATAGTAAAAAATTGCATTTGTCCATTAAAATCCATCTCATAGTTGCAATTAAAATAATTATGAAGATTGTTAAAGTCTCTCTCCAGTATTCTATTAAAAGTATATTGTATCCAACTTCTCCTCCTCCTCCTTCCTTGAAATATAATGGCAATGCGTAGATTTCAGAAAAGAAAAAAGACCCAAACCAATCAAGAAAAAGAAAATGAAAGGAATTCTTTATTTATTTGGATGAGCACAATACATGAAGAAGAAGAACCCTGTAAAAAGACCTGGCTGAAGGATCCAAACCCAAAATTGAGGCCCTATTCTATTTCCAGTTCATTTATATCATTTTAATTGAAGTTGAACTATTTATTCCACTGAATTGTTGTTCTCTTTTATTCTTGTCATTGGACGTGTTAATTAACTGGAGTTGGTGGGTTACTGGGCTTTTGATAACATGTTTAATTGTCCATTTTAATTGATTTTACCTTAGAATGAAAAATTGCTAGATCAGAAATATATTGTTTGAATGGAATTTTCAGGAGTTAGTATTAGATTTGTTGTACAAGATGTTCAAAGATTGTGATTTGTTATCTTGTCCGATTACATGATTTGTAATGGTGGAAATCAACATTACCTAATTATGAAACGAATTGACTTTTGTTTGCTTTGCCTCTGTAGTAATTACCCCAAGATTAGTGATGGACAAAAAGTCGAAATAATGCCCTATCAGAGAGGCATCTAAGGCGTGAAAGATCAACACAAGCACCAAGCTCGATTTCAAAGATGGAAGAACTAAATCATAATCCATTTTTGACCAGCAGCGATTGCAAAAGAAAGTGAATTAATTTTCAACCAGCCAGAGCTTGGAGGCTGATACTTTCTGTAGTTTTCAAAGTGGCACGATCAAGCAGTTACCCAATAAGTAGTCTTCCGCTATAAACCCAGAAAGAGGTTAGTTGGCCAACTTGCTTGGATCCCCTGATCAGGTAATGGGGCTATCTTATAATTATTTCTTAACACTCAGCCCCTGTTCGAGCCACATTATAAATCTCATTCTCATTCTTCTACTCATTTTCAAACACAAATTTTCAATAAAATAATATTTTTCATCACATCAATAATTTTTCTTTCTTTTTCAACCACACATTCTCCATTAACCTACTAATCCAGAATACATTCTTCCAAAATAATGTGGCTCAAACACACCCTCAATAATTATCCATTTCACAAATTTTCAATAAAATAATATTTTTCATCATATCAATAACTTTTCCTTCTTTTTCAATCACACATTCTCCATCAATCTACTATTCCAAAATACATTCTTCCAAAATAATGTGGCTCAAACACACCCTCAGTAATCCATCATCTGAATTTTACTAACTTCGTATTAAATGTGTTCTAACTTCTAACCTTCTGAATCTAATGATACTTTCATAAGTAAGTGTTTTATTTTAATACAGATTATCAACATAGATCTTATATCCATTTCTACTCTTGTTCCCTCACATGAATACGCTACATCTTTTTTTACCTTTAGGTATTCATTAATTATAGTGAAGCTCGTATTGAGATAGTTCTTTTCATATATGATGATTTGCTACTTTATTAGACGAACAGGGCAGTTCAGATGGTGCTATTTGTGTCAATGCTACCAGCGAGAGTGACAGCACAGTTTCAAAGGAATCTGCTTCAGTTATTATAGCTTCATTTCTGGCTTTTAGTTTATATCGTAAAAACCATACATGTTACATACTGGTGTTCGTAAAGAACACGAAAACAACGTGGATGAAAACAAACACAACTCAACCATCCATCTAATTATTGCACCACTCAACCATCAGCCAATGTTCAGAGCAGGGTTTAATTGACGAATTGATGTCATTAACAAAAACAGCAAAATAACCAAATGCCATTGCTTCACAAAGGATAATTTCCTGACACTGTCTAATTATGATGAAACGTATGTGAACTCCAAATAGATTTGGTTGGGTCCATAGAAATGAGTCATTAGGTGTTTGAATTCTCGAAGAGTCCCAAATAAGTTTTGGGCCATGTTTAATCTTAGTAATTAGTGGAAAGAGAGATAGAAGAGACATCTCGTACCTGTTTTATTTTCTTTAAAACTGCTTGAACTTTTGAAGGCTTGGATATAACCTTTTGAGTTTCAGTATTTCCAGTGCTCGAGGGTAAAACAGGAATTAATGGGGAAGAAACTGGAGTTGCATCAGATGCATCTACAAGTTTAGAGGAACTTGACCACTTAGGCTGTCCAAAGGAAGTTTGAGATTTTTTAATACAGAAACATAATCAAGGAATATGTTTCAATAAGAAGAGCTGAACACGTAGAAGCATCTGCTAGATCTTAATCCATAAATTGAACAAAAACTTGTATCTGGACATGAAAGAAAATGCAAATAATGTAGGACAAATTGTAAACTCAAGAAAAAGAACAAATCAGCGACAAAGCCTCCATAAATAGAGTTCTTTTTAGTGTTTAGCTGTCACAATTAGAAGATTCACAGCAGTATACGGCATATACTGGGAGATCATATTGGTTTCCAGGTAGAAAGTTCTACTTCTTTTTCCACCCTTTCCAGTTATTTTCATTGACAGAAATACAATTTACCAGTTTTATTTTGTTCAACAATATCTAAATACGTAGTAAACGAGTTGGAGAGGTTACCAAATTCTGGATATAGTGGTGCAGTTGACTTGAAAAGGTTGGAGAAAGTGAATTCCGCTGGCTTGAAAAACAAGGAAACTTACCTGCACAGGTATCATTGTGAAAAAATGAGATGAGCAAGTATGCATGCTTTGAGACTCTTAAAAATAAGAAAAGACTCAATATAAAGCAAAAATCAAATCTAAAAGCCTGAAATCTAAAGCTTTAATATAGCCAGGTAAAAGAGAAGAAAAGTCAATAAATTCAAAGTAATTTTTAAATAATAAATACTAAGAATACAACTGGTTCTGCTCACATGCTATATATCATCAGCTTATTCAACCCAGACAGTATGCAGAGAGTAATCCCTAAAACATTCCAAGAATATTTTAATGGAATTACCAGGCGTTAGAGAAGTCTTGGAGTGATAAAAAGCATTAAATGAAGCATTGCCGCTGTATTCCAATCTCTTGGCAGCCTGATATACTAAAGACTGCAGATTCCGCCTCCAACCCACCATAACTCGATGCTCTAGAAGGTTTTCTTCAACAAATCTTCCTCAACTGTACAATGTCAAATCATCAAAGAAAATAACACAATCATTACTGCAGACTCCATGGTGCTGAAACAGTCAAAAGTAACCAAATTATGCCCGCCAAGGAAACAAGAAGAAGGTTTCACATCTTCTAGATCCCAAAAGGCATTTGCTAGGGAAAACAGTAAAGTAAAAAAATCATCTTCGCCTCTACTTTTGAAATTTTCATTTCAGTTTTGTTTCTTTTTTTATTTTTTGAGTGCACTTACTGGGTAAGATGAGACTGCATGAAACTCTGGAATGATAAATTATTATCGTAATAAATTTTAGTATGTAATGTTAAAAATTTAAATCTTTGAATGCCATAACTTTAAAAAAAAAAAATGTAAACGGGCATTTCATCGAACATATGGCATACACAAGAACGTAATGCGCACGCACCCACTACACCAAGAAGACTGATATCACTTGCCTAATGGATAAATCAGGAATACGTAAACAACACAACTATTGCACCAGACAAAAATTTGCATTATAAGTCACAATTAAACATGAGTAAAACAAAATCAAAATATTACAAAAAAAAAAAAAAAAAAAAACCCTTTAAAAAAAAAAAAAAAAATAAAAAAATAACAAAAAAAACAAAAAAAAAACAAAAAAAAAAAAAAAAAAAAAAAAAAAAAAAAAAAAAAAAAAAAAAAACCCTTGAAAAATCAGTAGGCATATTTTTTTTCTCCTCGTACTGAACTACTCAATTCAAAGTTAAGCTTTTTAAATGTGTATATTGCCTGAGAGAGAGACAGAGAGGATACCAGAGAAGAACAAGGCGGAGTGAACTGTAGGAGGAGGATTTGGAGCAGAGCCAACGAAGCTAAGTGGGCGGTTTAGAAAAAGACCGGCTGGGGCTAATCACGGCCCATTTTGTAACGGATTATATATTTTTTTTTGTAATTTTTAATAATTTCCTCTTTTAATAAATAAACTTTTATTCTGAAAAAATCAGTACTCAATAATAAGAGCCCGATTGATTCTCATTAATTGGGGAAAAAATGATCTTTGACTAGGATTTTTAGGAAAATATGTGATTAAAAGGTAGGGAAAAACTTTTATTATTATATATAGAATATTTTATTATAAGTGAATGTATAGTTGAAAATGATTATTTAACAAAACATAATAAATTAATGGGCGTCACACAGGCACTAAAGATGCATAGACGTATTTTTACGTAGTCGGTTCTCAAAAAAAATATAAAATATGGGGAAATAATTAACGATATGATTTCAATCAACAGTAAAGTGAAGTCGGGCAATATCGGGAAATATAGAATATTTGAAAAATATATGTTTGAAAAGTTAATAAAAAAGTTGTGAGTTTTAGAAAATCTTTGTGGTTAAAATTGAAAATTGACTGGTATAAATGTTAATGAATTTTTTTATTTTTTTATTTTTTTATTTTTTTATTTTTTTGCTTTTCTCTAAATTATTTTAGTTGGAATTCGTTTTGAACTTTTTGAAAAATTTTAGATTATGATTGCACATTTTTCTTTTCTTTTCATTTCGTTTATTTAAATATAATGGTAATTCGTTATTTTATCATGCTTTAATAGATAAAATGGACGGTATGAACAAATTTCACGACATTTGCTTGATGTAAGGGTGAAATGCGCCAAATTGAAATAATATAAATAATATACACAAAACAAGCATAGAATAAAAATGTTTTGTGTCAATTACCCTTTTATTTAATACTCTTAGTTAACATTAACATTTTCAAACCTATCATTACTATACATATTGTTGTATATAGAGTTTAGATTTTGACATTTACTACACGTTCAACGGTTCAATTCATGAAAGGTTAAACTACTTCGTAAAAATAGGAAGTATAGAACTCTTTTGTTGTGCTTAAATTTTCGTAACATAGTAGTCAGCAGTTATTCATTTATCGTGTTTTGATTGATTAAAGATTGTTGTTTTCACGACAAAGATTAAACGTTCAAGAGTAACACCTCTTTGTTCCACTCCCCATTCAAATAAGTAAATAGTTGTTTGCAAATATTGAATCTACGAATAAACACAGTTCGATTTAGGTGGTTTTGAAACTATTGTCAAACCATATCATTTTGATAAACTATTTGGAAAAAAAATTCCAAACCAAGTCGAACTTTTTTGCAATTCGATCTAATTTCAAACCACAACTTTAACCACATAAAAATAACATATTTCAAACAAGTGAAACAATGAATATATCGATGTAAAATCTCAATATAATACTTTAATTGAAATATTCAAAACATAAATAGTGCAAATATATTTGTCTCAATACAAGTTTAAACCAATAAAAAATATAATGTTTATCCATGAATCTTGACTTGCACGTTCATTATATTTAAATAGGTAAGATATTATTATAAATTATTATTTTCCTAAAAGTCAATAGAGTAAATTACTAAATTTCTAAGATATAAATTGAACTAATAAATAATATATTTTGGGTAAATCATTTTTTTTAAAATATTGAGCGAACAGTTCCGCTTGATTTTTGGTTATTTTTAACAATCAAAACTTGAACAAAACAATTTTCAAACGGTTTGGTTCGATTTTGAAACGATCAAGATTTAAATCACTTGAATCCAAATCAACAATTTTGATTTGATTTGATGGATTGGAATTTTTTTTACAAAATATTACAAAATATCCCATAATTGATCTCGGGATTTCTACACTCCCCCTCAAGTTGGATCGTAGATATTGATCATATCCAACTTATGAATGAAATCATCGAACATTTGCCCTTGTAGTCCTTTGGTGAATACATCGGCAATCTGTTCTTTGGTAGGGACATAGATCATGCAGATAGTTCCATTTTCAACTTTTCTTTGATGAAGTGTATGTCCACTTCTATATGTTTGGTTCTATCATGTTGAACTGGGTTGAGTGAGATGTTGATAGCTGCTTTGTTATCACAATAGAGTTTAATTTGAACTTTCATTGAAATTTGTAGCTCATCCAAGAGTTTCTTCAGCCATAGACCTTCACATATTCCTTGAGCAGTTGCCCTAAACTTCGCTTCCGCACTGCTTCTGGCTACTACATTCTGTTTTTTACTCCTTCAAGTTACCAAATTTCCCCATACAAAAGTACAATAGTCAGTGGTCGATCTCCTATCTTCTGTTGATCCTGCCCAATCAGCATCAGTGAAAATTTCTATTTCTCTTTTTTCATTTTTCTTGAATAGTAGTCATTTCTCAGGGGAGCATTTGAGGTATCTTAGAATCATGTATTCTACTTCTAGATGAGTTTTCCTCGAAGCATTCATTTGTTGGCTTACCACACTTACTGCAAATGAAATGTTTGGTCTAGTGTGGGATAGGTAGATTAGTTTACCAACTAATCGTTGATATCTGTCTTTTTCAATGAAATCTCCGATGTCTTCTGTTTTTCTTCCAGTATCAATAGGAGTGTCGCTTGGTTTACACCCAAGTATACCAGCTTCGGTTAGAAGGTCTAGAATATACTTTCGTTGTGAAACACTGATCCCCTTTTTTGACCGGCTACTTCCATTCCTAGAAAATATCGCATTTGCCCCCAAATCTTTTACTTCAAATTCTGTGGCTAATCCTCTTTTTAGTCTTTCTCTCTCGATTGTATTATCTCCGATGAGAATAATGTCATCAACATATACGATCAAAATAGTCTTTATCCCATCCTTAAATAACCTGAAAAATATAGTGTGATCCGATTGCCCTTGTTGGTATCACTGTTTTTTCAACACATTTGCAAATCTGTCAAACCATGCCTCAGGTGGCTGTTTGAGGCCATATAGGGATTTTTTCAGTTTGCACACTTTATTTCCTTCATTTTCCTTAGAAAAACCAGGTGGTAGCATCATGTGGACTTCTTCTTCCAGCTCCCCTTCAGAAATGCATTCTTAATATCAAATTGTTGGAGTGGCCAATCTAAATTTGCTTCCAGTGATAGAAGAACTCGAACTGTATTCAATTTTGCAACCGGTGCGAATGTCTCTATGTAATCTATGTTATATGTTTGAGTGTATCCCTTTGCAACTAGGCGGGCTTTGTATCGTTCTATTGTACCATCTGCTTTATATTTCACATTAAACACTCATTTGCACCCCAACTGGTTTCTTTCCTCTTGGTAGTTCCACCACCTCCCAAGTTTCATTTATTTCCAAGGCTTTCATTTCATCCATTACTGCTTTTCTCCACTCAGGAATCTCCAAGGCTTCTTGAATGTTTTTCGAAATTTCTGTGCTATCAAGGTTAGAAACAAAAGTTCGAAATCCTGAAGATAAAACATTATAAGCAACAAATTCTGAGAGCAGTAGGTAGATCAGTGTCGGATATTTCATGGGAATTTGGATCTATCACCGGTTCCGACTATCTTGGTGCTTTGGGTGTGGATTTGTCTTTATCCTTTGATTTTGGCTTTCGTGAGTAAACGATCATCTCTTTATCACGTTGTTCTTTCTGCTCGTCCTCTAAATTTAAGTTCTCTTCTATAGATATTATATTGGGGTAGAGTGTCATTTTAGGTTCAGTGTTAGGAATAGACTCAGAGGGATTAAGAGATATCTCCAAGAACAGATCTTATCTTAAGTTCTCCCCTTGAAGAGAGGATTTTTGGAAGTATGATTCATTTTCGAAGAAGGTGACATCAAGACTGACCAACAACTTTTTTTGATTGGATCATAGCATTTGTACCCCTTTTGCATAGGTAAGTACCCAACAAATACACACTTAATGGCACGGGGTACGAGTTTGTTTCGATTGCGGTAATGTATGTGTACAAAGGTCGTACATCCAAACACTTTTAGTGTAGGTTTGAAGTGAGATGAGAATTAGGGAAGAATTTCTGGAATTTTTGGAGAGGAGTTTCAAAGTTGAGAGTCCGACTCGGCATTCTGTTTATGAGATAGGCTGATGTCAATATGGCATCACCTCAAAAGGTTTTGTGTATATTCGTAGTAAACATCAGAGATCGGACTACCTCAAGTAGGTGTTTGTTTTTTTGTTCTGCAACCCCATTTTGCTGGAGAGTGTCAACACACGAACTTTGATGGATTATCCCATTTTCCTTGAGGTAAGTGCCTAATGTGTTATTGAAATATTCTGTACCATTGTCTATGCGCAGAATTTGAATTTTGGTCTGAAAATGGGTTTGAACCATAGAATAGAAATTTATGAATACACTACGGATGTCGGCTTTTACTTTTAGTATATAGACTCAACTAAGTCTAGTATGGTCATCAATAAATGTGATAAACCATTTTGTGTTGGTGCGACTTAGAATTCGTAAGGGCCCCCAAAGATCACTATGTATTATAGTGAAGGGTTGAGATGGTTTGTATGTAGATTTTTTAAAGGATGAGAGATGATGCTTTGCGAGTTCACAATTTTCACAATTAAGGTCGAAAGATATTTTATTCGAAAATATTGAAGGAAGTACATGTTTTAGATATTGAAAATTGGGATGACCCATTCTATAATGCCATAACAGAGCTTTACTATACTTAGAGACAAAAACAGAATCACAACTAGCAACTCGACGTTGTTTACTCACTTTAGCCTCGTCAA
>CAIGRO010100931.1:3198-26098 GCA_903798355.1 Fraxinus baroniana | reverse complement strand
TAATGTGGTTGAAGCACACCCTAAAATAAGCCCCCGTTTGGTACATATTAAAATTTTCATTCTTATTTTTCTACTCATTTTCAACCACACATTCTTCAATAAAATAACATTTTTCATCACATCAATAATTTTTTCTTCTTTTTCAACCACACATTCTCTATCAATCTACTGTTTCAGAATACATTCTTTCAAAATAATGTGACTCAAACACGTCTTTAGTATGTAAACATGATCTACCTCCTCTACCACGTTATCTTTTCCAATTGATACCATCACATCCCACACAACCCTCTCCCTTCACCATTCACTTTCGCCCACTTCACACTATTCCCCATTGGGATGTTAATATGGCTCGTCAGTTCGACCCGAAAAAGTTCGAGGGAAGGCCGACCCCGGCTCGGTGGGACCGAATTGAGGCTCGGGTCAAACCCCATTTTGAGACAACATCTCGAGCCTGTGGCTCATCACCGGCCCGTGACGAGTCGGTTCGTGTATTAAAAAGAATTTAAAAAATAAAGCTAAAATGACATATGTCTGCGCTATCATCACAGGCAACAATTTTTTTTAATTATTATTTAAGTTTTTTTAATAAAGTTTAGCTGTACTTTTTATATGTTAATATTTAGTTATTATTTATATAATGTGTATAAATTACACAAATTTTAAACTCATTAAAAACTAGATTTATAACGAATTGAAAAAAAAAAATCGAGCCGACCAGGCTAGATTCGAGCCTAAATTTTTTGGCCGAAAATTTGCTAGGCTCGGGCAAAAAAAAGTTCGAACCATTTTCACTCGAGTCGAGCCCGAACTTCGAGTCTCGGCTCGTGGCTCGACTCGACTCGTTGAGACCCCTAATTCCACCTCATCCCCGTAGACCCCATTCCATTGAAAAAAAAAAAAACCCACCTCTTCGCACATAGAAAATTCTAGCTCCTTCACCGCTCTCACATTTTACCCACTCGACATTTGGTTGTCCAAAAAACTCTAATCTTGACAACCAAATGTCGAGTGGTGGTGATGAAGAAGAAGTGGATGGGGTTAGGTTTCGCTATAAAACAGGCTTCCGAATCAGATTCAAATTGATATTTGGTTTTGATAGCACAATGAATAATGTAGATGAATTTTGAAAGATTCTAAAAAGGGATGTAAGAGCATATTCGCTCAAGTACAAAAAGAAGATGATGAACAAGCTCTCGAGTAGGTGGTTGTGAAGAAGATGAAAAAAAGACATGTTTGGCTTGATTTTTGCTTTTACTTTCTGTAAATAAGTTTTTAGAGGAAGCTAACTTAATTTTTGCTTGGAAACTAATTTTTAAAAGAACTTCTTATTCCGAAAATGCTTTTAGAGAAAGTCATATAGAAAGAAGTACTTTCATAAAATTAGTCAAACGGCTCAAAAGCAATTTTTGGATCTCATTCCAAACCCGCCCAAAGAAGTGGGTAGGATGGAAATACTTTACATGAGAAGGGTATTTCAGTCCGAACATTTCACTAAACGTTCATTTTCCAAATGCCACTGAAAGTGGAATGCATCATTGAAAATGGATATTTTGTCCCAATTTTCAATTTTCAATTTTCTATTTTAAAAATATATTGGGATATTGATAGCTTTACCTATAATATGGGGCATTAATTAAGCATTTATGCAAAGTTGTGTACATAAAATAAAAGCAAGTTGGCCAGCCTCTGTCATTTCTATTTCACATTAGTACGACTTTTTTAAAGTTGAATTGATCGAGTGCACCTATATAAATTATGGAAATTGAGGGGGCCTGTGAGCCGGTAAAGGGGAAATGCCCTGTACTTGGAGCATTCCCATAAATTATAACATTTCTCCAATTGTAGACCCTCTATAGTGAGGGGGCCTGTGAGCCGGTAAAGGGGAATGCTCCTGTACTTGGAACATTCCCATAAATTATAACATTTCTCCAATTGTGACATTCTATACATAAAAATGACATCGACAAATCTACTAATAGATATAGATAATAACTTATTTAGTTGAAATACAGACTCCGTGTACTCCTACGGTAGTTTCTACTTCAACGTGATAAACAAAACAATGAGATAAAATTAAATTATTCGTATGACTCTTAGGCTACAAATTCAATACGAAGTAATAATGGTCCATTAGCGTGTGCAAATTGCCTAAAAACTCATTAAATTGCTAGGTCAATTAACTTATTAGATAGTACTAAATAATAAAACAGAGTAAGTCCTTGTTTGGCACAAATTTTTAATAGAAATAGTGACTAAATGTTGTTTACAGTATTATTCAGTGTTCTTACTATATCCTAAATATAATATTGACGTGCGATAAATGCATATCACAATCTTTATTAATATTTTTGTCCTTAGTAGAATGCTTATCTTAATCAAATTGTCTAAATAATATTTTATATCTTAATTCAAAAAGGACAAAATAGCTTATATTATTTCTTTTCCCCTTTCTTATCCTTGTAGTTGTCGAATATAGGCACAAGTTGATGAAAAACAAAAAAGTAAAGTGTTTCGATGGTAAGTTTTGATTCGATCGATGTATTCTTTGTTTTATTCTTTTTATCATCTTAATTTATAGCGTTTATTAATAAATTAAATGAGAACGATTGACGAAGCATTTATCCAAATAAGATTTAATTCATTATCGTTGATACAAAATATTTTATTTATTTTAATATGATGACAATTAGTAGGATCGTATTCGCGTTCAATATCATGTCACAAAACATTCCTTCATGTATAAATTGAATTTAATTTCTAAAAAAAATATTTAAGAATTTAAATTTGTAAAAAATAATAAATTTATTTAAATTATATCTTGATCGACTCAAGTCGAGGCTAGATACAATGAACAATTGGAGTCAAAATAGGGATGCCAACATATAGTAAACATCGTACGTTAGCAGTAACGCCACCTATTCTACCAACCCCATCACAAACTCCTTTTTGTTGTTTATGATAAATAAACCTCAATGAAATTATTCAGAATAAAATAATAAAGAAAATGATGAGGAGCCTTTGTTGACTTCAATAGTCTGATTATGACTCCAATTTTCTTCCCATTAAATCAACATATTGGATTTTTGTTTTCTCCTTTTCATATCACTGAGTCACGGCTGCTTTCACCAATTATATGATACCAAATAGGAAAGAAGTCAAATCTCTAATTCTAATAAACTTCAAGATTCAATTTAAACTCCATTTGCGAGTTTGGGGTGTCAAGTGAGACGAACAAGGAAAGCCGCAAAATCCCTAATATGATAAACTTATCGATTTGAGACATTATGACTTTTGGGTCGACCCCGTCATCACAAAAGGATTCCATAAAGAAATGAGTAAAAGCAATAAATATTTGTGTGGTTTTAGTGATGAAAAGGGACTCGAAAATCATACCATATTCTCAAATTTATCAAGTGTTGCACCCTTTGCTTGACCTAAGAAATAGTGTAAGAATCACACCTGCACCAACAAAAGATCCATTTGTTTTTTAAATATGATAGAAAAAATAAATTGTTAATTTTACGTATTCATCAGCCATCCACTATTTATTTTGCAATTGTTCTTCTTCCTCCTTCGTTGTATTGCTCTCACGTGCCTGTTTTAGTTTGAACATTTTTCAAATTAGAACAAAATTTTCCGTAAAAAATAAAGCTTGGTTATGAAGAATTTCAGCTCTATTTGACAACCATTCTTTCAGAACCATTTTGCCTTATTCAAACTTTCAATCACACATTCTTACACTAAAATATTCTTCAAACAAGCCTAAAACTTTTCCCTACTTTTTAAAGAAAATTATGTTCGTACAGACAAATTACAGATACTCACATGGGGATGGCCCCATGTGAATATTGTTAAAAAGGGGCCCCCACCTATTGGGTGAAATCTGTAGGATGTCTGTATTTTTTTATTTTTTTTTTTTCTGTACATCAAGTGCTTCTCACTTTTTAACTGCACATTCTCCAAAAATTCTGTCAAGTAGTGGCTCAAATTTGGGCTCGGACAAACCGGGGTTTCTTGATTAAGTTTCAATTGACCAAGAAGATTACTTAAAACAGCCTATTAGCAAGAAAACGGTATGAATTGTGTTTAGAGAAAGACTTGGGTTACAGGCTGATGAAAGCGGACATGGAGCCTGTGGTCGGGGCACTAAGATAGCCATTCATTAGAACAATTAAAGTTGATTCAAATAGTTTCAAGCATATATGCATCTACTTGATAGTCAGCAGAAAATCAAAAATTGTTAAATAAGAAACACTGCAAAAGAAGGCTTTACAGTTTAACTGACTACTAAGCCACAGTGTCTACAAATTCAAAAAGGCTGGCAGATCATCATACGACAATATTTACCGCCCAGTTCAATATTCCCAACTGAGACTCGGTTTCCGCGCACAAAATATACTTGAGCCTTTCCAAAAGATTTACAAGCTAATTGTACTCTACCTATTAATTAGCAATGTTACTATACAGCTAATGATATACCTCCTGATGATTAAGATTCCTGAAAATATGTACTCCGAACTAACAAATTCAACAAACCTTCAATTTCTTCACAATTTCGTCTTCATGCCTTGCCACAGAGCAACCTTTCCCTTTAACGTTGATTTCTTTTCTTTCTCGTTTACCTGCCCACTTGATATTGCCAAAGCCTTTGCTTGATGAAGAATCACAGTATCTAACTATGTTTGTAGTGCCGGCATATATGGCAATTTCCTTTTTCAGGCCTGAAAGGATCTTTTTCTCGACTAAAGAAAACTTCCCGCAACATTCATCAATCATTGCTGTGTCTTTCAGCTTCTGAATTACAACATTTTTATCTTGGCTAGTGCTGTCTGTTTGTTTCTGTGTAGTATGAGAGCAAATAGTGACTTTTCTGCTGGATATAATTGAGTTTTCACTGGAACTGGAATTAATACAAAAGCTACATAAATGATAACAAGAGGTGAAAGTGGAAACTGCAGCGGTACGAGTTAAACAAATGTCAACCATAATTGGTACCAGAGTGACGGTGACCTTATGAACATAGTGTATCCAAGTAGCCTAACACAACAAAGAAGTTGCAGAGAAAGCATACTTGCACATCACATAAAACAATGATAACCAAAATGACCAGAGGTCACAACTTGTAATGCTCACATTTTGCAACATGAACCCCGACAAAATCTCAAAATTTAATAAATACAGTACACAACAAAAACAATTCAGAAGAGCAGGCAGCAACCGTCAGTGGTGAAACCTCCAACTTCCTTTCGATTAGGCCAGTGAGACCCATAAATCATCTTTTGTTTGTTCTTTTCTCTTCCTTTTTCATTATATAACTTGTTTTGCCGGTGGGTATCTTCCAGTTCCATTGTTCCAATCCCTTCCGTTAAAACCCCTTATATTACTGATGTGAAATGTCATAAATTCTAAAATTCAGAATACAAACAGGGGCAAGAATTTCTTCAGTTGATCCAGATTGAAACAGCTATCGTGATACTTTAGTGCTATCACCATTAATAATTTGATATTTATTTCAATACCTTTTTTGTTTATCAATGTAACTCTTTTTTATAGATTTTGAATTTTGGAGGAATCTTTTTAGTACGAGGAGAGTAGTTGTTGTACCTTGTACACTAGCGGAAACAAAATAAATAAATTTATGTGTTAAAGATGGCATATAGCAGCATGAAGTTCCTACAATTTTTCACACGTAATGTTGATTCTTTTACAAAATATTTAAATAATATAAATTTTTCCTAGTTATTTATTCCAATAAATCAGGCTTGTCATGCCTTTGATGTGTTGAGGACATGTATCTCGCTGCAAGATACATGGGAAACAAGCAAACTGGAAGAGTAATCAGTGTATAGTGCACAACTATCCTTCACATGCTTTAAGGTCATTAATCATAGATACACATTGGTTCTAGTAATGAAACCACTATGAGTCGAATTGACAACTCAAGAGGTTTTTTTGGAGATCATTCTAGTTGATTCTTTCCGTCAGGTTTCAGGTATTAACTATTTTTAATGACACTCCCCGCCTACCACTTCTATTTTATGAGGGGGAGAAGGGGATCACAGCTGGATTCAGATAAAGATGGGGGAGGGAACATGATAAGTGAAAGCATGGTTATGCCCTAATACTCACCTGAAAATTTACTGGGAACTCAATGCTGGTAAATGGACAGCCACAGCCATCACTGAAATTAACCTTCAGAACCATTTTAAAAGGTCTTGATTTGAGCATTTCCCTGAAGCACCAAAGAAAGCAGGAAGGGATTAGAAAATTGGAAGATTATACGAAAATGAGGAAATTGAACCAAAATGTAGGATAACCCTTCTGCAATTAAATCTTACTCCTGCAAATATGCTCACATTTAAATGACAAAAATTACCATAACTGACAGTGCAGTATGTTTCTTATCCCAAATATTCTAAGACCCAGGGGTTCACATTTCAGATTTTCTCCTCCACTATTAGCATGGATCTTGGCATCTCGCATAACAAGTCCTCTTTCAAGGACTGAAATTGAGTGGGTAATGATGAAATAAACCAGTAAAATGGTCTCCCAACCCAATAAAGTTTTCTTTTATGGGACATCCGGTTGTCTTAGATTGTAATTTATGCATGCTCATTTTGATGTGCCTCTGAATAATGTGATTCATCCTCCAACTCACAAAATATGAAGAACTCTCATGTACTATTGATTTCTACATATCATGTTTAAGCTCATTTCTGGACAGAAGCGGACTCATCTTTGTAGTTGTTAATAGTCAGGTCCACTTTAGCCAACTTCATACTGATGAAGGTGAAGTACAACTGAATTTTCATTGGCCTTGAACCACTCAGAGATGAAGCGCCACTCTGCCCAGATGTATATTTAGGAGTCATAAGTTACTCGTGTCTTGCCAATATGCCAACCATGCCAGTCGTATAACTAATTTTTTTAACAGGATTTAGTAAGACAACCTCCTAACATCTTCTTTTACTTGCAGTAAAAGGGATCGCCTTGCACTAACATCTTCTTTGACTTAAATTTTATCAACTTTTTTAGCTAAACCAAAAAGGGGCCAAATATGACTTGGAAGAGAGAGGGTAGACATCATCTAAGGTTTCACTCATAGGGTGGTTGTTTGGAGGAATACAAGGAAGGGATGGGACGACTTTGTCAGACACTTTGATTACTAGATAGGGGATGGCAGAAAGCATAAACTCAGGCATGACACCCCGGTATGGTGACAAAAGAGCCTAAGATGAGTTCCAACCCCTGTGCGATTGCTAAAAAAAGAGGATGGAATGTGTGACGCCAAGTAAATAAGATATTGAAGGAGGAATATGGAATACAAATCTCAGTAGCATTTTTCAGGAGTGGGAAATGAAAAATGGGGGTGAAATCGCTGTAGAAGGTGTGAGTATAGGCTAAAGGAAAAAATTAGAAGAACGGGAAGAGGTAGAGCAGAAGGAATAATTATATGTTTTCTGCCGAAATCCTTCTATCAATTCACAGAGAATCGAATTAAGAGTTACCACGGAAATGAATAATAGAGGATCAAGAAACTGAGAAAAAATTGACTTCTTTGCATAGGAGGCAGCTCAAATAAACATCCTAAAGGAGATAAATTTTCACTCTTTTTTGCAGTGAACTTGTTTGAAAACTTTCTTCTTTTTTTAACTTCTCTTTATGGTAAAAGGAAAAAGAAATAAAGTTGAATGACCTGAGTTATAACTGTAACAGTGCTTTGGCTATGAGGAAGTACCTTTTTAGTAAGAATGGTTGCTTCTCCAGTGTAGCTGATTTTAGTTCTGGCCTCTCAGGGAAGGTAACCTGCATAATGAAACAAGATGGACAGACTAGTTTCACCTTGATCCGAATTAATCGACCAAATAATTTCAGAAATAAACATGGCCCCGCTGTAGGATAAAACAAGATGAGTAATCACAATCAACAACATTATCTCGAATTAAAATTGATAAAACGGCATGAGGGCTAAATTGGAAGGATGTATTTTTAACCGATAACATATGAATGGCAATACCTCAACTGATTTAATGAATGGCAATGGAGCTCTTTCTCCATGTACACTAGTTACCCTTAGAGACCACTTCGCATATTTTTTCTCTACAAAGGCACACAAAATCCAAATAGTTAAGAGCACTTGATCAATGTCCACTTCGAAGCAAGAGAGGAATTCTCAAGAACAGCAATACAGGGAACTTGGAAGTGCACGAAGGTCTAAAGCATATTGCATTAGTCTCAAGTACTACGATATGATGAGCATAAACTAATCACTAATAATCTCTAGAAAATATTTAGAACATAAGAATAAACAATTAAAGCAAGTACAGGATAATGGCTTCAACATAAAACTACAAACTGAACATACTTGTTGAATGGATGAACGTCACCTCGATGAAAGTTAAAAGAACAAAACTAATCATGGTGATATTGTTTATAGAAGAACTTTATTAATAGAATGAAGTAATTACAATAGTACTTCTCTTTCTTCACATACCTAGTTTACAAATTCTTGAGCCAGATGATCTAAAATCTTAGGCTGTCAGAAGATACATGTACATCATTTATATATTATCTTCACCACAAATATTTTCATTGGAGGATAGAAGAAATATTACACAATATGTATAGAATAAGCCGCTAAAAATAGATGCAATGAATGATCCTTATTGGTAGTATAGGTGTAAGGCGTCTAGGGTATTCTATGTATTGCTAAGCATTGGTGGAACCAAGTGGGAATTAGAAGTTCTAGAGCTTATTTGCTTTCTGATTAACGATCACCTCCATACTACATGAGCCTTTTACAATAATTAATGATCAGGAGGCATATGATGAGAAAATAATGTAGGACTGTCATTCTCCCCCACTCTTACTGTAGTGTGAAAATCAATCTCTCTCTTTAACAACCATCATAGTTTCCACTGGCCCATACTCCACTATCTCACCCTTCAAATACAGATCAGAACAAGCACCTACTTTACTTTCTGTGCACCATCACAATCTTTATACCAAATCCTTGCCCTTTACAAAACCTTTTTCTCTTCACTGTGATCATGACATTGATGTGCATTGTGCACAAAACCATGCACTCTACCATGTTGACATAGATAACGAGTGCTACAGAGAGAGGGCCTTCTGTTCAGTTTCAACATTACTCAATCGACCTCTGGTCCAAATTAATTTCACTAGTTTATAAACCCCTCATAGAGCAAAATGATTTAGCCAGTCAACGGAAACCTTCCTCCCCGGTCCCTCACTTGTTTCCTTTTAACTTCAAAGCAATTGCAAATAAAGCATTATCAGAAATGTCTGTGTCTTGAACTATAGATTGTTGTGCCGTTCTTCACTAACTTCACCAACTCAGGACATTGTAACTTCTAATAGCATAGTATGGTAAGAAATGATGGGAACTGGATAGAACTCTCAAATATCGATTAGGATTGTGGACGTTAAGTGGATAGGATTTTCAGTTTTTTGGTGTTGGAAAGACCTGGTGGATACATTGATAATAGTTTTGGAGGCAAAACTGGTGGTTGGTGATGGGTGGGAGTGATGGAGATACAGAGAAAGATAGTATAGAATTAGAAGTTAGATAGGATTTGAAATAAGAGTTCAATTTATATTAGGATTGTTTAGATTAGATTCAGTTATGTTTAACATTTTTATATAGTTATAGCCTATTAGAATTTTTTTTAGTTTTAGATTAGTCGCTTGACAACGAACAATTGAATATTAAGAAAAGAAAGATGTACAAAGAATAGAAGAATTGAGGACAAAAGAAAATATCAATTTATTCACATAATCCATAATATGAATTAAATTCTTATTTTAAAATCATATACCTTCTAATTCTATTCTATCCGTAATCCATCAGGGAGTCATGCAAATTTTGTTGTTCACCAGTGATGCAAGTTGTAAAGGTCAATTTGGTGGTGCTACAGTGAATTTAGAGGTAGGGTTGACCGGTGGTCGTTGCAGTGGTAATAGTACTGTGCAGTTGAGTAGGTGGAGGATGTAAGACTTTATGAAAAAGATGCTCCTAATTTAAGTAATAAAATTATTAAAATGAAAAGTGTGTGCATTTGGAATAAGTAACTATTTTGAAATAAACTCAAGTGGAAAGCAAGACATTGAACTTGAATTGACATGAGTACCATTTTTGAGTTGTCATAGACTTGTCATAATAGTCTAATGTGAGTTGACTCTAAAATCATCAGTGTCAATTGAGATTTTTATCATCAACAGGCACGCATCACCATCCCTTTCTTGGAAATGTGCTTTGACATGCACATTGACTGCACACCGAGTATACCAAGCAGAATATAAGGCAAACAACAGCATTAAGAAGTTCAGAACCAATATCCAAAACAGACCAGACATTTTCACGTCTTTCCACAGATGCAAAACACAGTCATGTGATCTTCAGAACTACCTTTATTACCATAAAACAAAGTTCATTAAAAACTCCAGACTGAAATCTCTATTCATGGTCCTACTGAAAGTCTGAAACCAAATGATCTAGACCTAAATGCCCATCAAGTACCACATTAATCTGATATCCATTCTCCACAATTCAACCCAACAAAGGTTGCACTATTATAATTAAAAGTCAACCCTCAACCACTGATAGTAGGCCATGTATTCACTTCGCAACCCCACTACATCAACTCAGCACCAAACTCACTGTACAAGTTCTACATCCACATCATCCAGCATAAAATTCAATTGTTTTTAATTTCATCAACAATGAAAAAACCAGATTTTTCACTGTTGTAATTTAGAGAGTGAACAGGATTGTGAGTGAGGCCTGTGCCACAATTCAACAAAAGTAGACAATCAATGTTGCCTCAGTTAGTGTGATCAGACGCTTGCATAAAATCTCCCATACTGCAACAAGCATCAAGAATATGAGGTTAAGTCTGGAAAAAGTGATACCTGAAATGCAGCGGAATTGATAGAAAACCACCTGGAAAATATCAACTCGAATGTATGGAGGAATCTGCATATTTAGAAGCTGCATAACCCCTGCAACTACCTACCGCTCATGTCATGTACTATCACAGTCTAAAATGTTGTCATGCAATGGAAAATGACAACATCAAAGTCTAAAATGTTGTTGTATCATAGTTGGTTATGAAATCGATGTACGAGAACTCAGAGATAGAACAGAATGAAGATTCAACCGAAAAATTGACATGATTTTAGAATGATGACACAAGTAAACCCAATGTTGAAGCCCACGACAAATCATGAGAATATATGTTAAAAAGGATTTCCTCAAGCATTAGAAAGATCACTCGACGTTGCATTTTCAGAGGAGAAAATAAAAACAGAGCTACCTTGTCAACAAGCCCGTGGATCACCAAATTTGCTCTCTTGTCTTTTGGAGTAGGCTGAGAACAATGGAACATGCAAATAATCAGTAAGGAGGAAATCGAGAAAAATTAACACAGAGAAACCAAAACAAACAGATAATTCAAAAAAAATAAATCTAGCCATTTTGTGCATCACAAACTGATAAGACAGATGCACAATTGTTGTCCTAACATGTACTTGAGATGAATCATGTCAATATCACTTGTAAACGTTTGCATCAGTTAGAAATATAGCAGGAAAATCTATAGAGTCAACATATAATTGGTGGCTTCCAACCAGGATTTTCATTCTTTTTATGAGGAAATTTTTATTGGTTGTAGTGCGGATTAAGGAGCAGCTCCTCCATGCTGTGGCTGTCGAGATGGGTTTTGTTGAATATACCATATATTTTTGCTTCCAAAATATGTGAATGCCCTAGACCATATACAGAAGCTTAAGCGTAGAACTGGAATCTGCCCTCCACCACCACCAGTACCTTCTCCTCCTCTTGTTCTCCTTTTACTCATTTTCCTCTTTATCCTTCTCTTCCTCTGTCCAAGCTTCTCTTCCTCCAAAGTTAGATTACAATTTATGGAAAATTCTTAGATAGTGAAGATTGTTGAATATACAAATCTTTCCCCATTGTTATTGTTGTTCAAAAATACAATGAAATATTCTGAAGTGAGATACTTATCCAGGATATATGTTGATATATGCTGAAAACATGTCACCAACTATACAACCATCCAAGCCACTTCACTAATAAAATGTGACCAATAAACCAAGGGAACTATTTGTCAAATAACATCTTGTAATAAACACTTGACAACATTGACTATCCGGCTAACATTGAACTTAGTAAAACATCGTGGTTAAATAATCGTAAAATGAGGTTATTTCAGAATAAACATTGCATGCAGAAGTTATGAATTTCTTGCTATTGATCCATAAAAATATGGTTGGTATTGTTCCAGAAGAAACGAACAAAGATATAGCAGAAGAATGACATGTATTATATGAGATGTATCCAATGCCGGGTACAACCACATAATAAATCAATATGAATATCACGAGTTGTCCCATAACATGATGATGGTGATATCTCTGTCTCTGTTCCTTCTTCCTTCATCTGAGCTTGGAGAACGAATAGATAAGAGGGACCTATGCAGAATGTGGTAAGAAGTCCAAACTTGATATTGACTGCAACGAACAAATTGATAATCTTCCAATAGGCTTGGAGCCTTGGGAATTAATAACTATACCAAAAGTAATTGAGGGCTTATGTTGTTAACTTTCCAATATTTTCTTATCTTTTAAAGATCTTGATGAAATCTTAAGGTGACTTGCCAAAGAAAGGTGAATAGATACAAGCATAGATGTGACAGGCATAACATCGGCAGTGATGAAGGGAAGAGCCGGGATTTCAGGGACCTACAAACCTGAAGATTGACAATTACTATCTTCCCTCCATCGCGGAGACATTTTAAAGGCAGGTTGCAAGCTGGAGTGATCTGCAAACTGTATAATGTATATTGAGATGGTTGTTCAAATAATTTAATTAATTAATGACATAAAAAGAAACAAAAAAAAAAGGTTCCCACAAGAAAGGTCTTGCTGGGCAACCATATATAATGAGAGGAGAATAAAATTGTGTTCAGATAATTAGTCATTTAGTTCTAAAGCTATGCATCAACTCCAGAAAACAAATTACTTCACAGATGGTGGCTCACTAAAGATATATTCTGATCCTCTACAGGCTAAAGTATCAGAAATCACTGGACTATAAAAGTCTAATCTGGTAACCTACGGGCTTCCATAATCCTATTGCACCAGGATGAAGGAAGTTCTGATAAGCAAATCTCAATTATGATACTATAGTTTCCAAATCAATAGGCTGGCCAGAATATTAAACTTCAATTAGTTTATTAGCATTTCAGATGGAAATTTCCAAGGACTCTCACTCCAAACCATTCTTGTGCGGCAGAAGAAAATTCAATTTACAAATTGCTGTTAATCTCTTCAGTTGTGTACTGGAGGTACATTTTATGAAGTTGCAACATTTCTTATACTGTAGGGGTGTTTGATGGATATTTTTGAGGAAATGAGGTATTTTAAATAGTGATATGATGGGAAATATGTGGTTAAAAGTAAGAAAAAGTTATTGATATGATGGAAAATATTATTTTATTAAAGAATGTGTGGTTGAAAATGAGTTTTAAAAGAAGGTATTTTGAAAGAATGTGTCAAAGAGGGGCCATATGTAGAACAATGACAAAAGAAATATAAAGTTATTAGCTCCAGACCACCTAGTCCTGTCATTGCCAGTAGCAGTAGATAAGCAGATAATCTCCAATTAAAAGAAATAAGGACAAACCTAGTAGAGCAAAGATCATATGAGGAATATTGCCAAATGACTCCCCAGTTCAATACAATATTTCGGCATATCACTTGCAAAGAAAGATTCACACAACAAAACCAATGAGAACTGAAGTTCTAGGAGATGTGAATGTTGAAAACCAAAGTGGGCATTGAAAATGAAGGAATAGATGTCCAAGATGAAGTCTGAAAGAGCCAAAATTGTTGAGAGAACTTCATTACAATATCAGCTCAAGGCATATTGCTGTCATTGGACTAACCCTCCAAGTCAAAAAGAAGTGGTTATGCTGCTTTGAGACTGACCTTTTAAGTAAAAGAAAAAGCATTCTTCTTCCTTCAAAGGAAGAAGGATGATTTTACATGGACTGACCTCCAGAGGACAAAAGGTTTTTGCTGCAGCTGTGCTGAAATTCAAATGAGTCATTTGGTGGTGGATGCAGGTTTTTCAACCTAACTCTTAAAAATCAGTTTGCATTTCTCCATCTTCCTTTATACTGGTAGCAGCTTATTACTTCTATTCATTTCTTACATTGATTTTGATCATAAACAAGCATCCATTAGAACTGATTTCAAATAGAAAATCAATAGGTGCACGGAACACATTGAATATTTTCCATTGTACTAGCACTTTGATTAAAAAGGTTTCAGAAGATAAAATCGACTAGAAACATCAAAGATTTTCTGAATCCACTCTAAATAACTAACACAGATCTTGTAGGTTCCACGACGTATCAACCGATCTTAGATGAATTAAGCTCCTGTTTGGTACACATTAAAATTCTCATTCTCATTTTTCTACTCATTTTCAACCACGCGTTTTTCAATAAAATAATATTTTCCATCGGATCAATAATTTTTCCTTCTTTTTCAACCACACATTCTCCATCATTCTACTATTTCAGAATACATTCTTTCAAAATAATGTGGCTCAAACACACCCTAAATAAAATAAAGATGAGGTTATGATAACATCCAAGAAGATAATTGAGGCTTTGAGACTGACCTGGTTCCCAAACAAAGGACCACATCAGCCATACGGCAATGTTTCTCAGCGGCATTCATCTCCTTTGAGGGAAGTGCATCCTGAGAGAAAAAAGTTAAGTAGATACATCATAACCAAGAACTTCATAAGAACAACATGACCTACATCCTTTGGAAGTTCCATTTTCCCTAAAGTACTGTCCCTTCTTCACGGTAAAAAATGATACTGCTTCATAAGATCATGAAACACTGACTTTAATCTTGCCCCTAACCATAAAACATCTCCTCACGAAGATTTCAACAGACTTTTTCACATGATCAAATCTCTGCATTTCTTTTTTTAATAAATAAATATCCCAGATGGCCCATTGTAGAAAAATATTTACAAGTTTGAAATCACCCACCACCCACGAGTCACAGACTACGACTTCAGTCAAAATGAATATGTGAAAAACTGAAAAATTATTAGTGGAATGTGGAAGCATCATACATGAGTAGTAATTCGTGGAATTAAATTATACTATCTACCGGAATCTTTTGCCCATAAGCAAATTATTAAATGCTATTCTTAATCCACTAAACATGAATTACTTTGTACAGCATGTGATACTTTAAACGAACATAAAAGGGCAAACTAGCTAAGTAAATGCATTGGAAATATCATTATCAATATTAGGTTGAAGCAATCAAGTACAGCATATGTCCATCATAAAAATTAATGCAAACCATTTGCGACGTAAGGAGATGGTACAACAACAAAAGACTGTTTCTGGAAGAGTAAGAATACTGGAATCTAAGGGAGAGCCTTCTTGTTACCCAAAATCCATTGACAAAGAACAGAGATTTTGCTAATTGGTTCGTGATAAATCAAACAAGACAGAAGTCATTTTTACCTCCCAATCAAGGACAGTATCTCTAAGCTTTGAGTTACATTTCGCATCAGAACAGCGTCTTGGAGTTATCTTCAACCCAATAGTCTCAACCTCAAAATCCCGCAGGTACCTTCAACGCCCCCATTAGAAAAAGGCAACATTATGAAAGTTATCTTTTCAAAAAACCTTGTATGTGCATGCATGACAAGAATGTGTGTGTGTGTGTGTGTGAAGAGACGGAGTAAGAGAGTGAAGAGAAATCGAACTTATTACAGATTTAAGCTTAAATGATATTAAGTTTAATTCTCACTCTGCTCCACATGAAGGGCAAATTTCCCTGAATGAGTTTCCGTGTAATTCTGCAAGCTTTTCTCTTGGTATTCCAGATCGGAGATGGAGACTATCAACATTCTGGAAACAGAATGTTTCAAAAAGATTGTTGTCTTGTGATATAGTTAGTATACAGTATATGAGGCCAATTGGAATGAAAGTATTATAAAATTGTCAGTAGGCAAAGACATAGAGGAAGAGAAAATGCTGCAAGTTCCTAATGACATAATTTAACCAATTTCTACTGTGCAACTGAACCAATGGAATGAGAAACATTTAGCCAGGGTGTTCACCAGGCATGATCGTGCAATCCATTCAATAAACATGAATAAATCCCAAGGGTTGGACTAAATCCCACTTCGCAAATAATTAATTACAGGCCATCTTAAAAATTCACAACATAATAGTCAGATATATTTCTAAATTACAGATAGTAGCATGAAGCATTGTGGTTCTTTTATTAGACAGGAAGTATTGTCTAAGTGTTTCGGAAATCCAAATAAATAGAATGAGTATGCACCCATTGCTGTGCTTTTTAAGTTCTGCAGTTGACGAAGAACATCTGACAAAGCCCTGATACAAGCAAGATAGACTGACGTGGTTAACAACAAACTTCAAGATCCTCTCACTAACCTGGCTAATAACAAACTTCAAGATGCCTCTCTTTTCCAGTTCAACTAAGGCCATGTGTGTCAGACTTGGCATTGCGCGATGAAATGGCAAAGATGCTTCAGGAACTCCTTTTCCTTCACGCTGCAGCTCAATTAAAAAGGATTATATAATCCACCAATTATGCAATGCCTATAACAGTATAACTGTTATACAGTAGAAAATTGCTGAGGGAGTAATAGTTTTTCGAGTTCTAGAGTGATTTTTCCTTTCAAAGCGAAGGAGCGTGATATTCACCTGCAGTGTCCAAACTCCTTTTGGGCCTCGGAAATCGGGTATTCCACAAGAAGTCGAAATTCCAGCACCAGTAAATGCCACTAGATGTTTACTCTGCAACATATTTAAAATTAAAAATGATGATGGCCTTGCATGTTTGCTTTCAAAGGGAAAAGACTAATATATAGTGAGTTAAGAGCCTTCCACCTCTTCAATCAACGATGCAAGCTGCTCAATCTGACATTGCATGACAAAACATATAAAGTCAGCTGAATCTATCCAAATTCATAAAACCAAAAATAATATGAGAGGTGTATAATCCAGATACTGTTGGGAAAGTACAAACAAATTTTCACAATTGACTACACATGAGGTACATAATGGGTTTACAAGGGACTAGGTTACACCAGCTACTAGGTTAACAATTTGAAATGAAACCCCAATTCCCTACAAGTGGTATCAAAGGTCCCCAAACGTAGCAGTATTGACAATCAGGATGAATCCTTAGTTGTAGCCAAACCGAAATGGTGGGTCCCAGATTGGATCCTGGTGGCCAAAAAGTTCATGGTTGGCTCCAAATCAGTTGTGCCCATACAAGGCGACTACCATTGATACAGTGGAAGAGTTAGGCCTTGGAGGGTGCGATCCTTCCTGATATGAGGAATATAGATGGATCATCATCCACCAAGGTTAAGGAAGGCTGAGATGATGTGGTAGCCCACAAAATCCCAGCTAAACATAAGATAGACAACGGGTTTATAAGGAGATTGAACTACTACACCAAATCCCCTAGAATTAAATACTAAGAATAAAAAAAATAATATTAAAAAAGACCATACCCAGTTCTTAAACCCATGAAAAGAAAAATTAAATATAATAAAAGAAAATTTTCCCAAAATCAAGCACATGGTATTTCCAGTGATGACTAATAAGCATTAATACTTGTACAATGGGTATGAATTTCTACACAGAATAGCTAAATGTCCGTGCATGTGTGCGTATGAAGAACAGGAAATTGTCCAAAACATAAAAAAACAATAATAAAACTAAAACGAATCAAGCTAAGTAGCTAACCGACTTTTTGTTGCAAAAGGTGGTTGGAGTCGAAAATCTCAGACATGCCAACAGTGCCCACATCTTCCCTGTAAGAGAGCTTCTCTGCATAACCCAAAGACATTTTTTCACTTTTTTGGCTGGTTAACTCCAGCTAAATTAACCTACTTTACTGAATTTTCACTTGGAAATTTGTGAAACGGGAGGGGAGAGGGATTGAAAACTTTTTCGGTTTGGGTCGGGACTCTGGTAAGTGGTATGGGAAAATGGGTAAAAATTGCTTTGCCGTGAGGTTTGGTTTAGCCCGGATTTGGTTGGAATTTTCACCTAATTAATCAAAGAGATAATTTAGTCCCTGGTTGTAATCTATTTTCTTAAATAATGTTTGCTACAATAAATAATTTTCACCACATATTCATTCAATAAAATATTTTACACTCAAATCAATAAAATTAATTTACTTTTCAATCACACATTCTCCAAAAAAAATATTATTCAAAACCCTATTTCTTCTCTCAAAATGGGAGACAAACAAACCCTTAGCTTCTTTTGAGACCTCATTTTCTTTTGAAAATACATTTTAAAATAATAAATTGATAGAAGATATATGATTGAAAAATAAGATAAATTTTGAATTACTTGTAATATTATTTTACTGAAAATATGTGATTGAAAAAAAGAAGGAAAATGTATTTTGGAAATAATGGGAATCGACTTAATCAATAGTTACTGAATTTTCTTATAAATTACTACTTGCTCATCAATTTTTAAAAAGTTACTCATTGTTCACTAAATTTTGCTATATGTTACTATTCGCTTTCCAAAATTCAAAAGATTACTCGTCGCTCACCGAAATTAGAACAAGGTTACTCATTGCTCCCTGAAATTTGCTACATGTAACACCAATGGAAATGATATGAGTGGTTGATAGGTAACTTTGTTTAAATTTTGGGTGAGTAGCGACTGTTCTTTTAAATTTTGGTAAGTAAGTAATAATCTATAACAAAATTCCGTGAACAATGATTAAATTAACTCATTAATCAAACAATGTGATTTATACAAAATATTAAATTTTTTTATGTAGAGCACCAGTGAGTCTTATCCTGTAGAAGAGTGATGTTATTTAGAACCCGTGATATCAGTTTAGATAGTCGCACTTATATATTTAGTGTGTTTTCAGTCGTGCTTAAAATCTACTTAAAATTGAAAATATATTCGTTATTGGGTCTCATTCGTCTAATAAAAGTCAACAATAACGGCTAATTTTTCAATTTTAATCTGAATTTAATCTCTACCGAACACTCCCTTAATTAAATGATGTGATATTTCATTTAGTGAATCCACCATTTAATATCGTGTAATTGTTACTAAGATTGGTGATTGACACCAGTTATCTTGAATAGCATTATTCTATTTTGTATTCTTAGAACATCTTCAATCGTAGTGTAAAGTAAATTTAAATTTTCAAAGTGACCGAAAATCTTTCAAATGAAGAGATAATCCGCAAAGGAATGCAAATTGTATTTTTCGACAGAAAAAAAAAAGATATAAATTTAAATATTTTTTTACATCCACGATAGGTGAAAAGTAGATTTATATCTTCATATTGAAGTAAAATTTGAATTTAAATTCATCGAAATATAAACGAGAATGCAAAAGTGATTTTAAATGTACCAATTTTACACCACCATTCAAGATGTTATTGGGAGGAAAAGTGATACGTCCCTTTTTGTACTTATTTCCCTCGTCAATATATTAAGGTAGGGGACAATGTCAAAACCTTTCGTCTTGCATTGGGTGAATGGCAGAGTGCATATTGGCTATAAATTGTTATGCATGTGGCAAATAAAATGATGATAGAGAGAATGTCATCTCCAATACTTATGTGAATTATAATCATGGGCCTCGTGTACAAGAACATATATTTAAAAAAATAGTGAAGATAAAGAATAATGACATTTATCACCGTTGGTGATAAACTATATTAAAGGTACAATTATGTGATGCGTCTAGCGCTTCATTTAACCTCCATTATTCCACATTATAATGAGAGGAAATTAATTTGCTTAGAGATGTAATTAAACAAGAAGTGAAAGTTTTTGATTTTACGTGTAACATTATTTTATTAGAGAATGTGTATTTGATGAGAGGAGATAAAAAAATGAATTATAATTTACTGAGGCGAAACGGGAGCTTAATTGTACCTTTGATTTGAGTGGTACTTACACAAATGCCATATTTTGTGGCCATTTTAAAAAAAAAATGATAAATTTAGTCCCTATTTGTTTCACACTATTTAAGCAAGAAAATGAAAATGTGTACCTATTTTTTTTTTCAAAAAAAGTGGGTCCCACCAACACACAAACTGGTCAAATATGGCTGCTATTCTATGGTATCAACGGTCCATTTTTTTTTTCTACTAATGTGAAACAAACAGAGGCTTAGATTAAATGGCAAATTGTTAAAATTGAAATTATTTTTTACGCTCAATTTCCCGGAAACTAAAGCAGGATTTAAAACTCAAATTTCATCTTTTACCAAAGTTTCTAAACACTCTACGACGCCACGAGAATCAAATTCCACTTTCTTACATTGAATTAGACCGTTATCTCAATTTTGACTCATGATGTCTATGGTTGGCCGACACCACAACGGCCTCCCTACTGATCCAGTAATCATAAGCGATAGTCGATATCACATTTGTTAATTCTGACTCATGGAAGCACAGGCTCCATAAAGAAGACTATCAATATATGAAAATAGGAAATGAGATAAGGTAACTTGAAGAATTGTGAATTCCATTTTCTTGTTGAAACGATACCGGAATTGAAGAAGAAACATGCAGCAACAATTCTGAATCAAACCACGAACAAGACACTGAACAATATGGAAGCCTCGAACGCGTAATCGCTATCCTCAAATTAAATTTGCCCCCTCTCCGGATTGATTGAGCTGCTTAAGGGTTTCCAGTAAATGATTTGTACGAGTAATCAAGTATTATTGCAGAATTATAATAAAGCACAAAAAGTAATTTTGCTCATACTAGAGAACACAATAGAAAGAATGAATATGAAGAATAAAGTGATTTCTATTGTTTTTGAAATGATAAATGATCTTTTTTTCTCTGTTTTTTCAACATGTTCAAAAGAACTATGATCACCTATTTATAACATACAGTAAATGGATACGAAATGGTGCCAAAACATTGTCAAAAGTCACCAAATTCAAAATCAAAACGAATAAAAAAACGATCATAAACGGTCAAAAAATACACATGCTGCCGCATGGTATGAAGCATACTGGGACATTTAGTCCCGGTATATGGCCATGCGACTTATGGGCCACTGAACCATGCGGTCACATATGGCCATTTTGATCCACTTTCATTCCAAACTCGATATTTTTCATAATTTTGAACGACAATATAATGTGTATTGCATGTAAGATAAAGTTTTTTTTCCTTATATCTTGCTTTGATTAAAAAAAAAAATTTAAAAAGAAATTTTTTCCTTCCATAATGTTTAATTAAAAAAAATAAGGTTTGTCTTCAAGGTATTGGGGAAAATGACTTTTCCCTGAAAAGGCATAGTATCTCATTAGAGCAATTAACTGGAAACATACGCGTGTATTTTTGGAAATTAAATATACGAATTCAAATCTTGTTTTATCTTGCATTCAATTCATATTTCTTTGAATCGATTCAATTGATGCATCAAATGTATTTGTGAAAATGAGAATGAGAAAATGTGGCATTCCATCACTTTTCTGTGAAAAAAGTCGCAGTATTTCATTAGAGCAATTAACTATAGGCATACATGTTTATTTTTGCAAATTTAAATATGTGAATTCAAATATTGTTTTAATCTTGCATTCAATTCATATTTCTTTGAATCAATTCAATTGATGTATTCAAAGTGTTTTCGAAAATGAGAATGTGAAAAAGTGACGTTCTGTCGTTTTTCCATGAAAAAGTTATAGTATCTTATTGGAGCAATTAATTAGAAGTATACGTGTGTATTTTTTGAGGTTTAAATATAGAATTCAAACATTGTTTTAATCTTGCATTCAATTCATATTTCTTTTAATCAACTCAACCGATGCGTCCAAGGTGTTTGTGAAAATGAAAAATGTGAAAAAATGATGTTTTGTCGCTTTTTCCCTGAAAAAGTCGTAGTATCTCATTAAATCAATTAACTAGAAGCATACGTACGTATTTTTAAAATTTTATATATACGAATTTAAATATTGTTTTAATATTGCATTCAATTCATATTTGTGTTGAATCAATTCAATTGATGCATAAAAGATGTTTGCGAAAATAAGAATGTGAAAAAGTGGCATCATGTTACTCTCTATAAAAAATCGCAATATCTCATTGGAACAATTAATAAGATGCATACGTGTATGTTTTTTGAAATTTAAAATACGAATTCAAACATTATTTTAATCTTACATTCGATTCATATTTATTTGAATCAATTCAATTGATGCATCCAAAGTGTTTAAGAAAATGAGTGTGTGGAAAAGTGAAATTCTATCACTTATTTTTTCCTGAAAAGTCACAATAACTCATTGGAGAAATTAACTAGAAGTATACATGTATATTTTTGAAAATTTAAATATACAAATTCAAACATCGATGCATCCAAGGTAAAAAAAAATCATATGAAATATATTTTGAAAGTAAAAAGTTAAAAAGTACTAAAAAATGTCACTTTTTTAGCTAAGTTAGAATGCTACTTTTATTAAAAAGTAATGTTTATCGCTACAAAAAAATAACAAAATACTCAAAAAAGTAACAGGAATAAAAAAAAAAGAAATGACAAAACACACAGCAAAAATTTCACCAATAACCTAACAACTAAGAATGAAAAATGTAGGAATTTAAACACCATCGTTGTTTGCTTGTCAATCATTTACATTCATCTATCCTTGACTCTTCAAATCTATCATCATTTCTACCTAAAAAAGTGACACAAATTCAATTAAAAAAATGAGAAAATAAGAAAAAGAGTGACAACAATAAAAAAAAAAAAAAGTGACACAAA
>CAIGRO010100897.1:0-10339 GCA_903798355.1 Fraxinus baroniana | reverse complement strand
AAAAAAAAAAAAAAAACCTTAATGAAACAGTTGTAGTTTCCTTGCCGAAGCTCAACTAAAAATAGTAATGACATTGTTGTGGTCCAAACGTCTCATAGATTTCATTACTCTTACTATTTCAGCTTCAATTTGGGGCTTCCTGGCCTCCTCCACCCTCTGTCTTGTCTCTTGTCTTTCAGGCTTGGGGTTCCTTCTGTGCATCTACAGTTCCAATCATCTTCTCCTTTATCATCTTGCTCTCCGATATCTTTGCTTGCGACATTTTTCCCTTCAACACAAGCTGAATGTAGACACCTTTTCGAATCAGAAGAGGGAATTTTAGAGCCTGTTTGATAACAATTAAAATTAAAAATATGGCCGTTATTGAGTCCCACTCGTCTAATAAAAGTCAACAATAATGATTAGTTTTTCNTAATGAAGCCCAAACATGTGCTTAATCTACCTTTTGCAGCCTCTTTCAAACAAATTAATGATGCAAAGTATATTTTTATTTTATATCATTTCAAATGATGAAAATCATTATGAGCATGTTTGGTAACAATTAAAATCCAATTAAAATTGAAAATATGGCCGTTATTGGGTCTCACTCGTCTAATAAAAGTCAACAATAATGATTAGTTTTTCAATTTTAATCCGATTTTAATCTCTACCAAACAGGCTCTTAGTATCCTTCTCAATCTCCTTATAGCGAAGACAATCAGCCAGGGGCGGACCCAGTGCAGGCAGATGCCTGCACTGGACTTTGGGCCGTCCCAAGTTTTCAGGAGCCCAATAATTAAATGTAACCTAAAAAAAAGGAAAGTGGGCCAAATAATTGGCCCACAAGATAGAAGGATGCCAATTTACATCACACACACCCAACCCATTCCAATACCCAAGAATCCCAATTGATTGAACACCAAACACGCACGTCCCCAACTCACCACAGAGAATTGAAAAAAATTGAATTTGAAATCCCCAATTGCCACCAAAACAACAAGGTCCCAAATTCATGAAATCGGTGAAATTGAAGAAGTGAAGTCGTGGGTATCAATTGAAGGAGGTAATTATCGGATAATTTTTTGTAATCTTCTTCATCTACCCCTTATTTTGCTTGATTCACTTACTTGATTCCTACCTGTTTCGTGCTCTGGTAATAAGAGTTTTATTCTGAACTGAAAAATCAATTTGTATAATTTATTTGTGTTACGCAATTCAAACATAAAGAAGTATTCGTGCGGCATTATTCTTCGAAAATTATACTGGTCAAGTTTTGATTGCTATCACAGCGAGTGATTTTTGAATTCATGTTGTAGTCCTTTGAGCATAGTTAACTGCTCCTTTCTGAAAATGCCAACCGTTTTAATCTATGATTGTTGATGCTTATTTGTGCTGATTTTCTCTTCAGGTGGTAATGGTATTGTTGTTTCATAACTTATGAAAATCAATATTTGGTGTGAGTTTCTTTATAGGATTTTTTTGCAAGTTTGGTTAAGTTGAATAGGAAGATTTTCTAAATTGCAAACTGCATTACATTCAAGAGCTGTTTAGAGGCTCTATGATTTTCCTTAGCAGTTATGTAGATAAAATAAAATAAGTCTCACATACAGCTTATATATCTTCATGCAATGAATGGTCATTAAAACATTTTATGGCCAGCCATTAAGAATTTTGGTGGGAGTGTGGAAGTTTATCCATCACAGATGGTTTGAAAGAAATTTGATTTGGTCACAACCTAGCAATTTGTAGCAAGCAGCAAAATTCTCTGGGTCTGCTCGCATTGGAAAAATTCAGTATGCACAATATTTGACATGTTGAAACATTCAGCTCATCGTTTTGGCCATTTCCAAAGTCGCTGTCAGATCAGTCGAGCCCATATTCGATTGCCAGCCGCGAGAACAATCTCCGACCTGTATGTGTCCCATTATGATACGATCACAACATCTCACCATTATTTATTTAGTTCTGATGAATTCCACGTATCAAACATGTCACCATACTCAATTAGAAATACATACAACCAGGCCCGGTCCTGAGACGAGGCAGATAAGGCCCGCGCCTCAGGCCCAAAGCCAAAGGGGGCCTCATTTTTGGGGCCATTTTTTTTTTTCCTGGTATGACCCAAAATCGGAGGCCTCAATTTGACCCAATTATTTTTTTTTTTTAAAATACAAATGAATCTTGGAGGACGGCTTCTCCCCTCCCCTTTCAACTTCAACCGATTCTTCAAGCCGCGTCGACGTCAACGCCGGACTCCGATCGTTCTCCTCTCCTTCCCTTTGTTTTCCTCTCTTCCTTTCCCTCCATTCAAAGGCTTCATTCTTTCATAAAAGAAGCCTAATCACGCCGTCTAAGAGATTGCGAGTCGCACTTCGAGGTCGATCGTCGACTGGTCGATACTGTGTGTCTGGTGGTACTTCTACTAGTTTCATAGCAACTAAATTTGATGGGTTCATACCTGTAAATACCTTCTGCTTTCTTCTCCAATTTTACTCTCTAATTTATGTATTTTTTATTTCTTGACAAGCCCTTTAATTTTTCTTTATTGTTTTATAGTTTCTGTTAACTGCTTCAATTGTTATTTAAAATGTACTCAATTTCGCCTCCCAAGTATGAAGTATGTTCCTTTTATTTTCAGTCCATTGACACTGCAATTTCACTTGTATTTGGTGCATTTTTGTTTTTGTTTAACTTCAAGCCTACTGTAATTTGCAGCCCCTCCATTGACACTGCAGTCCTGCCCTTTTATAGTTTCTATTAACTACATTCACACTCAATTTTCATGCCTATTGCAGCCCCTCCATGTTCAATTACTTGGTTTATTGATACAACTTAACGTGGGTAGTCCAACGTGCTTTTACAGTGTTAGACGATTATTTGACTAATTTGAAAAGGGCAAAACATTTTTTAAACTTTTTATTGATTAAAATGAGTAAATTTCATAGCTTAAAACTTTGTATTGGTACCGTGGTTAATGTGAAATTTTGATTTCAGGCTTGTGAGATGTGACAATGGAATTCTCAAGGGTATAATTCCATAATTTTCGTCGAAATTCTATTTCACAAGTAAGCAATGGCTTGCCCTAACTTGATATTGAATATATTGAAAATGTTTGAAATCTTGCCGGCTTATATAATTATGGTTTGGTCGGTTTATATGGATGGTTATTGTAGCTCGTATGATCAATTGTACAAACGCACGTAGTGACTGTATTGAAAATCACAGGATCGGCTCTGACTAGAGGGCCCAATTTATGTATTTTGCCTCGGGCCCCGAAAATTACAGGACTGACCCTGCATACAACCAACAAATAAAAAAAAGCAGAGGCATTAATAAAATAATGAGAATATTTCACCAATAACTACTGCTACTAGCATTCGTGTTTCACTAGTATCCCTAATATAAATGGACACACGTCCAGATAGTAAGTATAACCCAAAAGCTATATACATTACACTTTTCCGTCAAATAACGTGCTCATCAGTGAGGATTTTAGTATATCTAAATTTGGAAAAAAGAAAAAATTAATTTTCATTTTCAACTGCAAAAGGAGTGGAGAAGAAGCATTTCAACTTGCCGAACCTTTTAACCATGTATTCCAGTGCAGCATAGCCGTTTGTACGCATAACTCAATGGTGATTGAAAGTAGCTTGCCAATATAGAGACACTACAATAGTAAATAGCATACTTCAGGAAGCGAGCAACTTGACGACGAGCCATTAAAAAATATTTTCACTAGTAGTTAAAATTGTTACTATTTAATAACTGAATTTAAAATTGTATCTCAATGGTTACTGAAATATGCACTGTGTTATCCATTTATCGCTCATGTCGATGCTATTTGTTGAATCTAATGGACGTTCCCACTTGAGTAATAGATGGGTACCACGGTACATAATTCAGTGATCATTGAGATGCATTTTTAAATTCAATTATTAATTATTAGCATTTGGTATATAGCTCAATGAACATTCAAATAATTAACCCGTTTAGTATAGTGAATGGGCTAGATAGTAATTGACAAGATTAAGCTCGTGTTTGAGCCCCATTATTTTCAAAATACATTTTTCTCTCTCATTCTTTTAGTCACACATTTTTCAATAAAATAATATTAAATGCAAACTCAATTTTTATTTTTTTTTAATTACACGTTCTTTATCAATCTATTATTTTAAAATGCATTCTTACAAGATTAAGCTTGTCTTTGAGCCCCATTATTTTCAAAAATACATTTTTCTCTCTCCTTTTTTTAGTCACGCATTCTTCAATAAAATAATATTAAATACAAACTCAAAATTTTTCTTTATTTTTTAATCATATTTTCTTTATCAATCTATTATTTTATAATGCATTCTTACAAGATTAAGCTCGTGTTTGAGCCCTATTATTTTCAAAATATATTTTTCTCTCTCATCTTTTTAGTCACATATTTTTTAATAAAATAATATTAAATACGAACTCAAAATTTTTCTTTATTTTTAATCATACGTCTTTATTAATCTATTATTTTAAAATATATTCTTACAATAAAATGGAACTCAAAAGGCTCTTTATTAAGTAAAAAAGACGTTAAATATTTGCTTATACAATATCTTAAAAATGTTTGCTTTTGGTAGAAGTCTAAAGAAAGGATGATTATTGTTTGTACGGTGAGAACTCTTTTCGTCTGCTTTTTCTTATGGTGCTGCTGAGCTCAACATGGGATGGTTGTTCAATAAAGAACCTATTATTAAAACGATAATAAAAAGGAATCTGAATTATTATATATAATTTTCTTTTTCTACTTTGTCATTATTACATAGAACTTTTGCATGCTAAGAATAGTTGTAAAAAAATAAAAGTTGGAACATTTTCACATTATTAATGAGTTGGGACTTGAGAAAAGCATGAGACCTTGATAGCCATCCAGGGACGTGTCTCTCTCTCATTAAACACTTGTCTAAGATCCATATAAAAAAAAAAACCTCTCTTAAATATAAAACGATTGTTCTTCTAATTTATGCTTAACTAAAAACTCGTAAAGTCGCGAGTAGACGAAGGGTACCTTTGGCAAAACTTCCTTTTATTTAAAAAAAATTACTCAAACATATTCAAAAGCAGTTTTTTAATCTCAATAACGATTTTTGATTTTTCATAAGCCCCGTCAACCGGCTTGAAATTATGTTATTAAAACTACTTAATTTCCAGAGAATTTGTTCTAATTCAAGTGGGTGATTATTCTTATATGTTCTAATTTTTGTGGAAGAAAAGGAGAATTTATTATACCAAAAAACTAAAATTATATTTACAACATTTGATTCTCTCAATTTAAGTCTAAACAATTCTCTCAAATTTTTAATAAATACAATAATGATCTAAGGGTCCATTTGATTGCACGAATGGAATTTGGTGGAAAGAAAATAAATTTCAAGGAATTGAATTGTTTAAAACTTGTTTTACTGGGAATTGTCAATTAATTATATTTGATTGATATAATTTTTCACTTGAAAAATATTGAAATTTTGGATCTTTTGGTATTCGTTTGATTTTGTTTTCTATAAAAATTGTCCACTAAAGGAATATAATTTGTTACAATTGAGGATAGAATTTGTTTCCATTGCCAAAAAAAAAAATTGAAAAAAAAAAAGTTTCATAGAAAAGCTTTTCCCACCAAACCCAAGGGAAAAGCTTTTGTGGAGTATTTATAGGAATCAAATCTTAAAGTTAGATGAAGTAGACTCCTCTTTATCCATTCCAAATTCAATATCCTAATTAAACTCTCAATCTATTATGAACATTATGAAATTTGATCCCTTATCTATTCGAACTTCTAAACCAAAATTATCTAGATTTCATCCATTAATCAAACTTCCAAATCACATATAATTTGAGTCACAAAAGATAATAATCTCTATACGCGAAAAGTTAAACAAAAACAATACATGCGTGACATGCAGGTATTTAATGCACTCAATGGAAAAAAAGTTATTTTTTTTTCTTTGGGACTAGAAAATAATTAATTTAAGAACTTATATTATTATTTTGTAATGTGCTTGTTCGTAATGTACATTCACTCATTCAACACAAGAAATTATTTTCAGAAATCTATAGCATCCACTGGTAAAGATGTGGCCCTATGAAGGGGATGTGAAAGCAATGTACCAGTATAAAAATTCTTGGCAGTGATCATATGTACTGGACTAAAAGAAGCAAAAGCAGATTCATAACTGTGAACCTTTTGGGTAGCGCATTTGTTTCCTGCATCAGCCGGGAAAAATGAGGTCGAACACTTCTCTTCTTGCGACAGACTTGAGGAGCTAGGTGACAATTTATCCTTCTCGTTATTGGACTTCAAAGTTGAAGATTTTGACACGATCCCCTTATGCTGATCTCCAAGTTTAATCTCTCTCATCTGCATTTGATACTTGGCTTTAAGCCACCTCAGTTCATTCCTTACCTCATTCTCGTAATCTATTTCTTGAGCCAAAGGAGACTTATCGTCTTCCTTGTCGATCCTTATGATTTTCTCGGTCTTATTGTTTTTTGACTCGTGAAGGATTTCGTGTTCATCACCAAAGTGATTGTCACTGGAAAAATTCGAGACTAATTCAGGACCCTCGTGTCGTGACCATGTATCAGAGTAGTGTACACCAATCGATTGGCTTGATCCCATAGGAGCTCCTTCTGTAACACATTGTTCCGACCCTTCAAATTGATACGTGATCTCTTCGAAACGGCCATGTATAGCACCACTTCCATGCTTAGAACATTGAAGAACTTGCAGGTTCTTGCCTAGGTCGTGTGTGGATAAATATTCAACCAGAGAACCATTCAGAGCACAATTCTGACAGCAATTACTGTTTGTGTGATTGATACTTTCGTGTATACCAAAGTCCCGTTTCCATTCAGGTACTACGGAAGCAATCTCACTGTCGATCATCTCGGCTATCTTAGTCACATCTTTATCTGTGATATCCAACTCGGCAACCATTTCCGTAGCAACACTAAGGGAAGTGTCAGTTTCAATGTCGAAAGGGAAATAAATATTTCGAACACGACCTGCAAAAGATCAAAATACATTTCAACATTCAAACTAAGCGAAAACAAATTATATTTTGACTATTTCAATGAAATAAAGAAAAACTTAAAACTAGACCTTCTTGATCTGCAATTCTGAGTCTCAGAAAGATGTTATCATCCTCCCTAATGTCCACATTTCCCAAGTGATCATCCTCATGACTTGTGAAAATGTCTATTTCATGTGCAACATATTCAACTGAATGGCAATCTATTCCATTTTCTTGTTCAAAGCCAAGATAATTGGAGCATGCTTCAACTAGAGAACTGTTACTGTGAGGTTGTCTTAACATAGGACCTGGTCCATCATAATCTTCGTAAGAATCAAACAGCCCCAAATCAGAAACACAATCATCCATTTGGAGAAACGGATCATCGAGAAGCTCCCTAGCAGACAGCCTGTGAGACGCCGTAGCTAAACATTTCTCAACAAATTGACGCACCTCAGGATCCCTAACTTTGTAAAGAGCATCTGGTTTCTTTCCCTATGGAAAACGAAATTATTTTGTTAATTCAAGTTTCGGAGGTCGGTTTCCAATCGGCAAAATTGACAATGATACGATGTATAAACTCTTACAGAGGTCACTTTCTTATAAATTTGAGCAGGATGAGTGCATTCGCTATAGGGATACTCAAATGTCACCATTTCCAAAACGCACATACCAAATGAATAAATATCGACTAATTCATTGTATTCCTCTGCATACACCTCTGGAGCCATAAACTCTGGCGTTCCTGAGGGAACCAACACGACACCATATGATCCGATCCTATTATTTTCAATCAATCAATCAATTACGGAGATAAGTTAACCGTTTACCTACACACCGAGCAGCGTGGGATTTCCGCAGTATCGCAGCTAAGCCAAGATCACCAATCTTGACTTCTCCTTGGTTTCCATTAATAAAAATGTTATCACACTTGAGATCTCTATGTATAACAGGTGGATCATGGGTATGGAGATAGTGAAGTCCTATCAAGATCTGCCTACACCACTTCTTCACTGCTCTAATGTTCACCCTCTTATGTTTCAGCCTATACCTAGTTTAGATTAATGGTGAAAATTTGCAATTACCCACATTAAAAAATCAGAAAGAAACAATTAGTACTTACTGTCTGAGAGTACCAGAGGTGAACATTTCCGTCACAAAATTGATGTTCCTGTTGGTAGTATCAACCCAGGAAGTGTAGAACTTCATAATATTCCTGTGTTTCAGAGTCTTGAGGAGATGAATTTCACAATACAATCTCTCCAGATCCTCTGGTCTTTGCAGAAAATCATAGAGCTTCACCCGGTTCCAGGCTACTTCAATCCCTTCATATTCATCGAACGCTCTGTAACTGAAAAACCCCAGAAAATGTCACAAAACCAGACGAATTAGAACACGAACAGACAATAAATTTGTGTTCGACTGCAGAAAAATAGCTACTACATACACTGTTTTTGAAGCCCCTTTACCAAGAACTTCATTATACTGCAAACAGAAAAGGAAAATAAAAAATAAAAAATTACAACATTAAACACATCAAAGAAATTTAGATCTGTACAAAAATAAGGCATATCGTAATTCATACCCTTCCATATCTTCCTGTAGGATCAACTTCGACAAACTCAGACTCATTTGACTCAAGATTAATGACACCATTCATTCCTTTTATGTAAACAAAGAAAGACAGTTGTTGTACTATAATGTCTGGTTTGTTCTTGTAGAGTCAGAGAAAGAGAGGATCATAAATAAATTAACTCAAAACCCAGAATTAATAAATCTATGCTGTATCTTATGGTAAGAAGAATTTTGGTGAAAGAAGAACAGGAGGCCTCGGTGAGTCCATATAAAAGACAAGGCTGTGGTTGTCTCAACAACAACTCAGAGACAAGGCAAAACATTTTTCAAGGCTATAGACTACTCTACCCTCCACGTGGCATATCATCACAATTATGTATCTTAGCTCTCTCTCTTTTTCTGTCCTTGCGCGTCCACTTTCTATCTCATCAAGAGCTGTAAAACAAAAGAACACGGACAGACGAGTACTACTGACTCACGATTTCATATTTTTTTCTCACTAAAAAGTCTAATCGTCAAAGGTGGAGTATATACGCGAAGAGATAGATATATACAGATCTAATCTCCAGTCGTCCAGATAGAATAAAACTTTCTCGTTGACGTGATGAAAGAACTTTAGTTATGATTTTTTACTACAGTCATAAAATTCTGAGAATCCCAATGAATCTAAATTCAAATTTTGCTCTAATTGAAAGATCTAATCCACTTTTTGCCTCTTATGATTTTTTTTTCATTTTCTAGTCGAAAAATGCAATTCGCTTCCCTCCATTGGAGATGTTTTCGACTATTTTTGAGATTTAAATTTCTATTTTATACCACTATTGGAGATATTCTGATTCACTGACCTATTTAAATTAATGAATTTAGATTCTTATATGACTGAAAATCGTTGATTGTGAATGGCAAGTTGCACGCAACTTTCAATTGAATTGAAGTGTGCGATTTTAATATTATGATCAAATTCGTGCATTTGAATAACATTACGTTTGAAAGTGGGTTTATAATAATATTCCAATTTTCCCATTGTATAATTGCATGTATATAGTTTAGACAAAGAGAAACAGATTGGAAAACAGGGGCTACCAAGTAGTATATATATTGATCTATCTTTTTACTAGGGGAATAAATATGGTTGAACAAAACTCTCGAATTGAATCGAATCGAATCAAACCAAACTCGAACCGAACTGAGTGGTTCTTCATAAGTTAAATGTCCGAATGGATCTTTGAATTGAGAACCGATGAGTTTGGTTTGGTTTGATTCTCGGTTCTAGACTATGAACCGAAAAATCGAATAAGAACCGAATCTAAATAATTTTTTTAACTTTTTATATTGAGTTAATTAAATTATTTTAAGTTTTTCTAAACAAATTAGCAAATTAACTAATTTAGTGATTAATACTTCAACTCCCAAACCAAGTCCATGCAAAGCTAGTCCAGTCCAACTCAATCCAATTTCTAAATTCAGGGTGTGTTTGAGTCACATTATTTTGGATGAATGTATTATGAAATAATAGATTAATGGAGAATGTGTGATTGAAAAGGAAGAAAAAGTTATTGATGTGATGAAAAATATTATTTTATTGAAGAATGTACGGTTGAAAATGAGTAGAAGAATGAAAATGAAAATGAAAATGAAAATTTGGCTCAAACAGGGGCTCAAATTTTTGTTTTAATTTTTGGCCCAATTATTAATTTCACTGTTAGCTCAAGATCTAGGTCTTTTTAAGTTTTTATCCT
>CAIGRO010100836.1:0-11553 GCA_903798355.1 Fraxinus baroniana | reverse complement strand
TTTGAAAGTTGAGTTGCATTGCATTAAAAATTTGATTGTGCCCCCCCAGTTTCAAAAGTATGCGTCCGCCCCTGAATGCTAGTTTGTAGGGATTAAAACAATTTGAGGATAGCATAGAATTTTGATTTTATCTAACTATCAACTGTCTCTTTATTCTTTATTTATCTCTAAATGGTTTTTTGAGTTTATAAGCAAGAGCTCTAATATATTTCTACTCACTCTCTTGAGTGATGAGTGAAAATCATTCCTAAATTTCAATTTCAATATCTTTATTCCAAATCAAAGTCTAGGAATACACAAGTTCTATGGTTCTTTGTTAAAACGCTTCAAAGGATTTATACTTTCACTTGAAACATATAAAATTTAGGTTGTGTAATTTTATGATCACGTCTAAGGTTCCCTCTCCCGAATGCCTAATCTTTAATATGAAACCGATCAATTAATGGCCAGTTAATTAAAAGCATTAAGAATAAATTACACAAATAAACTTAAAAGAAAAACCTCAAAGAAATAATTATTGAAAATCACAACATAGTCTCAAGTCTATATTACATCAATCCCCTAGATGAAAGAAATAGTTCATGATGGATGAATAAGATTCAAATTCATGGTCAATAACATGGAGAAGAAAAAGAGAAAAACTATTTTGGAGTTTGGATCAATCTTTTTCTCACCGTTTATTTGCTTTGAAGTGTATTTCAGAAGTCCCTTTAAGGTTGTATTTATGCCTCTTTCAATGTGTATCTCAAGTATGGGTTGTTTGGGCTTTTTCATGTCAAAATAGATAGTGGAGTCTGCAGGATAGCACTTGGGCATTAGTTGTAAAAGTTGGGTGGCGCCTAGGTGCTCTAGAGGCTCCAGATCTCTATTTTTTTCAACTTCTTCTATATTCAATGGTTCCTAGACACTTCCTTCCTATTAAATTCTACTTTTTCTTGATTTAAGTAGCAACTAGGTATCACCGAGGAATAGCTTAGGCGCTGCTTTCGCTGTGGATTTTCTTCTCTTTTCTAATTCGGCTCCTTTTTTCCTGCCTTATTTACACGTTTCAATTCCTTATTTTTTCTTTTTGTATCATTATCACTCTTTAACATCTAAATAATCCAAGAGTTACCCTTTTTCACCATTTCACCTAACCTATAGCAAAAACGTGAAAATACACATCAAGATGTTCTAAAACTCTTAAAGAAAAACAAAATGTCAAGATTAAATAGTATTAATATCATGAGTGAAACACACCCATTAAACATCCCAAAACTTAATAATTTGCTAGCTCCCGAGCAAAGACAAAAGGAAAGGAAAAGAAAAGAGAAAAAAGGAAACACACAAGCAAAACTAAAACACATAGACTTGCATATAACAAATTTTTAGTTAGATAGCTTGCCCTTTTGACTCAAGATTGAAATCTTTGTATCAAATCTAAGAACTGCTTCAAGATTATAATGTAAAAGCCGAATTTCCACTTATTTAGTATAAAACAGGGGTGTGGGTGTGTGTGTGTGAGAAGAATCAAGTGAAACACTGTACATTCACAAGTTGGTTCAATACCAACTCTCAATGGTCAAATAAATCATTTCTTCACTCGTGAGATATACACACTAATGTGATCCATGATACGAGAACAAGTCCGGACAAGGATCCATTGATCGTTGAGGAGGGGCCTATGACTAGGTCGCGAGCGAAATGGGTCAAAGAAGCAATATGATTGCTTGTTCAAAGTACAGTGGATGAAATATCGATCACAACAAATAAAGGAACAAGTTTCACGTTATGCTTGAAAGAGGAAACAAGATGGATCAACTTGGTGCAAGCAACAAGCGAGAGAGCTAAGGGATAAAGCTATACGATCGCATAGTGCCGAAAAAATTGATAGAAGTTGAAGTGGCCTATGCGACCGCATGAAGTTTCACTATGCGGCCGCATAGTACAGTTTTTGGACGTGATTTTTTCAAATTTCGCGCAATTTTATATTTTAGTTAAAACTCTATTTTGTGATATCTTTAAAGTTTAATTCCATTTTTACTAGGGTTTTATGGGTTCCAAATAAATAGAATTCATTCTATTCATTGTAAAAGAACAGACAATTATTGAGAGATTAATTGAAATGCTTTATTACTTTCTTCTTGTTCTTCATCCAATTAATTCTGAACTTATCAAAATTATTTCTTGCTGCATTCAAACAAATTGAGTGAGATTCTTGAGTCTTGTTATCATGGGGTCAACATATTGTCGGCGATTGTGTTGGTTCATTGGTTCAATATTTTTGAATCAAGCTTAAACATTGATTTATTGGCTTTCTTGGGGTTGAATCAATCTTGTGTGGGTCCGTAGCTACTATTGTTACATAGGTTCGCATTAGTTGGTATCAGAGCAAAACTCCAAAAATCAAGGTTATATTCTATTTATTTTTCCTTTTTGGCAGAGTCTTTTGTTTTTCATTCTTCATTGTTCTTCATTTTTTAGTGTCCAATCCATAAAATACAAAAAAAAAATTAAAAAAATAGTTGTGTGCTAATCTACCATCTAAATCAGTTTATGTTTCGTCTGCTAGTATCTAGTTGGATTTTCGAGCAAAAAAAAAACTCAAAAATTCGAAAAAATTGTCAGCAGCATGCAATTTAATTTTTGATTAAAAAAATCTTCAAATTCAAAAGTGTTCAATTCAAATTCAAGAAACACCTTCTTAGTTTTTTCCTTAGTGTTCCATTCAAAATGTCAATTCCTACTTCTTAAGTCAAATTTTCTCTTACTTAAATCTTTGTTTGAAACGCTACAAGGACTTTATTTTAATTGAGATCGAATTAGTTTTTTGAAGTACTTGCAAGAAAGCATTAAGTGGAAAAAGGCAAGAATGGTGAGACTAATAGAGGGAAAAAGCTTATTTGATTGATACACGTGAGACAAACACTAAATTAGATTTAGGATGTCGGATAGAAATGAATCTACTTCAAGTAAGAATAATAATTTAGTTAACATGTCAGGTGAGGTGATATGATAGTTCGAAAGGTTGTTTGAGGATGTGAGAGACAGATTGGATAGGCAAGACACATTGCTTGCTAATTTACATAGGGAACAACCTAGAAAAATTCCTAACATAAGGAGGCAAGGAAGGCGGATCATAAAATAGATTATGCTGGCGAATGGGAAACGAATAGTGACATTAAGAGGATGCATTAGTGGATGTCGAGTTAGGAAGAACAATGGATAGAGGAGTTAGGCATGAAATGAGGGGTAGAGATCTTGTTGGAGATGGTACTAATAGAAGTATGGGCAATATCAAAATGACAATTCCTTAATTCAAATGAAGGAGTAATCCGGAAGCACGCTTGGAGTGGGAAAAGAAAGTAGTTTGATATTGGATTCCACAACTACTCTGAGGAAAAGAAGGTAAAGATTGTAGTACTTAGATTTACCGATTATGCTATCATTTGGCTGGATCAAGTATTAACATCTAGGAGGAGGAATTGTGAGAGGTCCATTATGCATAGGAAAAATCGAAAGCTATCATGAGGAAGAGTTTTGTGCCTAATCATTTGTATAGGGAGCTTCATAAAAAATTGTAAACCCTCTACCAAGGTTCTAGGAGTGTGGAGGATTATCACAAGGAGATAGAGATTTCTATTATTAGAGTGAATGTTGAGGAGGATAGAGAGGCCACCATAGCCCGGTTTTTGAATGGTTTGAATAAGGATATAACTAATGTGGTAGAGTTGCAACATTATGTGGAGTTAAGAAATGCTACACGTAGCTATGAAGGTAGAAAGGAAATTGAAGAGGAAGGGGATAGCTAGATATTCATCGGGTTCTAACTCTTCTTGAAAATTGAAGTGGGATAACAATAAAGGTAATGGGATTGTGTCAAAAGGTAAAACTGAGCTATCAAAGGGAAGAGAGAAAGTTGCTAGCAAAGCTACACCCAAGGTAGATTCCTAACCCTCTATGAATCGAGATATCAAATGCTTAGGTGCTTAAGATTAGGACATATTGCTTCTCAATGTCCAAATAAAAGGACGATGATGTTGAGTGACAATGGAGAAGTGGTGAGTGATAGTAAGGGTGAATATGATAACATGCTGGAATTGAAAGATGTTAGTGATGGTGAGGAAGTGGAGTATGCAATAGGAGAGCTAATGGTTACACGGCGAACTCTTAGGGCTCTAATCAAAGTGGATGACTTGGAGCAACAAATGGAGAACATATTTCACACGAGACGTCACGTCAGCAATAAGGCATGTAGTATGATTATTGATAAGGGTAGTTGTACCAATATGGCTAGCACTATACTTGTTGAAAAATTGGGATTAACCATGCTAAAATATCCTAGGCCTCACAAATTGCAATGGTTGTATGAATGTGGGGAGGTTAAGGTGAATAGAAGAGTGTTGGTGAGTTTTTCAATTGGGAGGTATCATAACGAAGTGATATGTGATGTTGTTCCTATACATGCCGGACATATTTTGTTGGGAAAGTCATGGCTATATGATAGGAATGTGATGCATGATGGGTACAAAAATAGGTACAGCTTTACTAAGGATGAGAAATTTATTACTCTTGCACCGTTAACACTATAACAAGTATATGAATATCTAATCAAATTGAAAAATGAGGAAGAAAAATGATTGAGAAAAAAAGAGAATGAGGTTGATTTTTCACAACAAGAGAGCAAGAGAGAAAATAGTGATGTGGCTAAAAGTGAGAAAAAAGAGTAGAACCACAAGAGAGGAAAGAAAAAGAGTCTTATGAGAGGAAAGAAAAGTCGAGGGTGAATTTCTTTACAAAGGGAGTGAGTTGAAGATGGCAGCAGTTGAGAACCAACCTATGATCTTGTTGGTTTATAAAGAATTGCTCCTCAATTTTGAGGAATCTAATACATCCCTCCCTAGTTTGACTATTTTTTTGTTGTAGAAATTTGAAGACGTGTTCTCGAAGGATGTGATTAGTGGGACCATTCGAGGAATTGAATATCAAATTGATTTCGTACCTAGAGCTATCATTTCAAACAGGTCAGCTTATCAGAGTAATCCCGAGGAGACTAAGGAACTTCGAATGCAACTGGAAGAATTGATGAGCAAAGGGTATGTGAGGGAGAGTATAAGTCCATGTGTTGTGTTAGTGCTACTTGTGCTAAAGAAAGATGGAACCTGGAGGATGTGTGTCGACTGCAGGGCCATCAACAATATAACATTAAATTATCGTCATCATATTCCTAGGTTAGATGATATGTTAGATGAATTACATGGATCGTGCATATATTATTAAAATTGAACTTAAAAGTGGTTATCATCAAATTAGGATGAGAGAATGAGATAAATGAAAAATTGTTTTTAAAACTAAACATGGATTGTATGAGTGGTTAGTCATGCAATCTGGACTTACTAATACACCTAACACATTTATGAGATTAATGAATCATGTTTTGCGTGTATTCATAGGTAAATTCGTAGTAGTTTACTTTGATGACATTTTAGTATATAGTAAGGATCTAAACAAACATATAGGGCATTTAACATGTGTGCCTGTAGTCTTAAGGCAAGAAAAAACTTATGCTAACTTTAAAAAGTGCACATTTTATATGGAAAAAAAAATTCTTGATTATGTTGCTAGTGCAAAGTGTATTGAAGTGGATGAGGAGAAAATAAGTTATCGAGGAGTGGCCAATACCTATAAGCATAAGTGAGGCACACAGCTTTCATGGCTTATCTAGTTTTTATAGGCATTTTGTTAAATATTTTAGCACATTTGCCACACCACTCACGGAAATTATGAAGAAAAGTGTGGGATTTCATTGGGGCATTGAACAAGAACATGATTTTAATACTATTAAGGATAGGTTGTGTATCACATCAGTTTTTAATTACCTAACTTTAACAATACTTTTAAAATTGAATGTGATGCCTCAGGAATATGTATTGGAGCTGTCTTAATGCAAGAACAAAGGTGAATAGCTTACCTTAGTAAAAAACTAAGTGGACCAGCTCTCAACTATCCTATATATGACAAGGAGATGTATGCACTTGTTCGAACTTTGGAAACATAGCGCACTACCTATGGCCAAAGGAGTTCATGATTCACACTCACCATGAGTCCTTGAAGCATTTAAATGGGTCATGGCAAGTTAAACAAGATACATGCAAGGTGGATGAAGTTCATCGAGACATTTCCTTATGTTATTCGATACAAACAAGGTAAAAAAAAATGTGGTAGTAGGTGCTTTATCAAGAAGGTACGCACTTCTAACTTCTTTAGGTTCCAAATTGCTAGGATTTGAACATATTAAGGACATGTATACCAATGATCCAGATTTCTCTAATATATAAGAATCATGTGATAAGGGTGTTGTGGATAGATTCTTTAGGCATGATAGGTATTTATTTCGGGAAAATAAATTATGTGTTCCTACATGTTCAATGAGGAAATTATTGGTATGTGAAGCACATAGTGGAGATCTAATGGGTCATTTGGGGTTAAGAAGACCTTAGAAATGCTAGGTGAATATTTTTATTGGCCTAAGATGAAAGTTGACGTTGATCGCACTTGTAAAAAAACTAAATCTATGGTTCTACCTCAGGGTTTATATATGACATTACTTGTTCTTAGTGAACCTTGGATTGATGTGTCTATGGACTTTGTGTTTTTTGCCTGTGTCTAGTGAACCTTGGGTGGATGTGTCAGTGGACTTTGTGTTGGGTTTACCTAGGACAAAAAATGAAGAGATTCTATATTTGTGGTGGTAGATAGATTTAGTAAGATGACACATTTTATTCCATGTCATAAAACTGATGATGCCACCAATATTGCGGATTTATTCTTTAAGGAAGTAGTGTACCTATATGGGATTCCTAGAAGCATTGTATCAGATAGGGATGTTAAATTCCTTAATCACTTTTGGAAGATTTTGTGGAATGAGACAGGAACCAAGCTACTATTTTCTACTACTTATCATCCACAAACGGATGGGCAAACTAAGGTAGTTAATAGGACTATGATACAATTGTTAAGAATTATAGTTAATAAGAATTTGAAGAGTCGAGAGGAATGTTTACCATTTATAGAATTTGCATATAATAGGGCAACACATTCTACTACTTCTTACTCACCTTTTGAAATTGTATATGGTTTTAGTCCACTAACACCTTTGGATTTAGTTCACTAACACCTTTGGATTTAGTTCATTTACCAGTGAATGAAAGGGGTAGTTTAGACGGAAAGAAGAAAGCCGACTTGGTGAAATCACTCCATGAAAATTTAAGGTTGCAAATTGAGAAGAAAAATGAGCGTTATGTTTCCCAAGCAAATAATGGATGAAAGCGCGTTACGTTTGAACCATCGGATTGGGTTTGGGTACACTTGAGGAAAGAGCACTTTCCAAAACAAAGAAAGTCGAAGTTGCACCCACCGGGAGATGGTCCAATCCAAGTGCTAGAGAAAATCAATGACAATGCATATAAGTTGGACCATTCAGGTGAGTATAATGTTTCGGCTACCTTTAATGTCTCGGATCTTTCTCATTTTGATGCAGGTATAGATTTGAGGTCGAATCCTTTCGAAGAGGGAGGGGATGATGTGATCCATTATACGATGACAAGTTCGGGTAAAGATCCATTAATCGTTGAGGAGGGGCTTATGACTAGGTAGCAAGCGAAGCGGGTCAAAGAAGCAATGGGATTGCTTGTTAAAACTACAGTGGACGAAACATCGGTCACAACAAACAAATGAACAAGTTTCCTGTTGGGCTAGAATGAAGAAACAAGATAAATCAACTTGGTGCAAGCAACAAACGAGAGAGTTGAGGGGTAAATCTATGCGACCGCACATCCTACCTATGCATGCAGTCACATGCATTTCGAACTAAATTAAGAGAAGTTGAAGTGTCCTATGCGATAGCATGAAGTTTCACTATGCGGCCACATAGTACAATTTCTGGACGCAATTTTTCCAAATTTCGCAAAATCTTCTATTTTAGTTAAAATTCAATTTCGTGATTCTTTATAGTTTAATTCCATTTTTACTAGGGTTTTATGGATTCAATATAAATAGGACTCATTCCATTCATTGTAAAAGGAAAGACAATTATTAAGAGATTAATTGAAAAGCTTTATTACTTTTTTCATGTTCTTCAAACAATTAATTCTGAACTTATCAAAATTGTTTCTTATGGCGTTCAAACAAACTGTGTGAGATTCTTGAGTCTTTTAATCATCTGGTCAACAAATTATCGGCGATTGTGTCGGTTCCTTGGTTCAATATTTTTGAATCAAGTTTAAATATTGATTTCTTGTCTTTCTTGGAGTTAAATCAATCTTTTGTGGGTTTCATAGCTACTATTGCTACGTGGGTTCGNTCAATATTTTTGAATCAAGTTTAAATATTGATTTCTTGTCTTTCTTGGAGTTAAATCAATCTTTTGTGGGTTTCATAGCTACTATTGCTACGTGGGTTCGCATCACACGCCCAAACTTATCTTCTTTTATTCTCTTCCCAAAATGTATTCTAAGGTTGACTTTCAACTTATTAATTTATTTTACCTCTCAAATTTTGTTGCATCTAACAAGCAATGTTAACAATCTATGCACGTGATTATTCTCCCATAAATTTAGTGTTTGGCATTCAAGCTTATACTAAGCAATTCAAACCTACTAGTTATCTAAGCCCCACAATTCAATCATATTTGCTCATTACTTGCTATTTTGACATTTATAGCTCAAGATGAACATCAACTCTTAAAACTTTCTTCTTGACCCCTGTAACGAGCTTTAAGTCGATAACTCTCCAATTTTTTTAAAGATCAAAGGGTACCGAATTTCGAAATATCCATACGATCTTAGTAACTCGAGTCAAGAAGGCTGCGGAGTGAGGCATAAGATTAACAATTGCAATGCTCTTTTCTTTTTTATTAAGGCAAAAATAAATGGGGCTTAGATATCTAGCATATGGTCATTACCTTGTTTATGCTTGATAATTAGAGACACTCCACACAAATATTTTTTTCAATATGCAAAGAATCAAGTCAATTCTAGATCATCTCTTTTACAAGCTTAACCATCCCCAAATTATACTATAAGTGGTTCATGGATATAATATATAATAGCTTAGGAGATTGAGCATCTAAGTCCACAATTTCAACCTATAAGACATGTGAATCAATTTATTATTGTACAACGCAAAAGTTAATTCACATGCATAAATAGTGTCACGTTCTACAAGGATCGACAAAAATTCAACTAAAACACATAACTCATTTACAATTCATACACTAACACATACTTTCTAGTGCTTGTATCATCGCCGACAAGTCAATCTAACTCACACAATCAAGCAAATTTCTTTTAGAAACGCAACATTCACAAAATTCACATAATAATAAAATTAATTCACATAAATCACACGAAGGCAAACTAAACATTGTCCCAAATGTGAAAGTAAAGACAAAGGTAGATGACTTTAAGGCATTAATTGTCTTCATCACTTTCGACGTCATGGTGGGCGATGGTGGAATTGATGGAATGATCAAAGGCGGAGGAAACATGATTGCACCCTTGTGGAGGTTTTCTTCACTATATTTAGTAATCCCCTTTTGAAAAGACTTCGATAAAGATAATGTCTTCCCAAATGTTGGAGACGAATGATTTAAAGAGCTTTTAATTTGTCTTGTGAAGGAGGAAGAGTTTAAAGGGAGAGAAGTTTGGATTGAAATGAAGAAAGAGGCATTTAGGTTTTTATTTAAAAAGAAATCAAAATGAAATGGCACCTAGGCACTGCGTAAAGGACACCTAGGCGCTAGGTTTCAATTAAAATGGGCACAAAGTGTGTTTTCTTGGGCGCCCAAGTGCTACTTAAGTGGCACCTAGGCGCTGAGTTTCGATATAATTTCTATCAATTGGTGTTGCACTAGCGCCTAAGTACTGATTCACTAATTTTTTGTTTTTGTGTAACTTGACCTCTTATCATGTTTTTGCTGCCATACGTGAGCGTTGACCTACAAAAATCAACAAAAAATATTAAGTAACATTAGAAGAATGCAAAATTTAATATCTTCAAAAGGAGGGATAAAGCTTTGATTGCCTCACAACAAGTGATTCTTTAACATCATTAGCTTGACATTGCATGTGTGCTCTAATTTGAATATCCAAGAGGAATTCCTTCATCCGTTCCACTCTTGGTCTTCATAACCATGCTTACATCTTTGGCCATTGACTTGGAATATAAATCCATCTTCGCTTTACAACTTTATAGCTCCAAAAGAAAATATATTTTGTGAATGATTAATGGTCCCGACCATCATTATTTAAGCTTACCCGATAGCAACTTCAAGCGGGAATTATTAAAACGCTCCTCAATATATTTTTGTCATGCCACTTCTTAGTTTGTTCTTTGTAGATTTTTGCATTTTCATAGGCATCATTGCGGAACTCTTCCATTTCATCATGTTGCAAAAGGCGTTTAGCACCTACTACTTTCAAATCAAGATTTAGCTTCTTTACTGTAGAATCTTCCTCCAAAATGGTATAGAAAAGATGGTCAGGAAGCGGCTTCAATTCAGGTTTAGTATTCAAATTTTCTAGAAGATCTTCTTTTTGTTTCAGGTTATTTTTTAGCTGCTTCAGGAGGCAAGATAGAATCAACTATTTCATGCTCCTTGTGTAATATTCAATAGTAGCTACATCTTTTCTTGAAGTACGAGTCACATTACACTACTCTAAAGGGTCTTCAAATGAACCTTCTTTATCAACCTCACTTATCATTGCATCTATAGATTCGATCGTATGACAAGTATCGACATTTTCAGAGAATTTCATAGCTTGGAATATATCGAACATGAACTCTTCTTCATTAATCCACTGTAACAATTGTCATCCATGTACATCAATCGGTGATCTACTAGTTGCTAAAAATGGTCGGCCAAGAAGTAATAGGATTTCTTGATCTTTCTCCATGCCCAACACTATAAAGCCAGTCACAATAATAAATTTATCAATTTTAACCAAAACAACTTGAATGATCTTCCATGGGTAAGTGAGAGATCTGTTAGTAAGATACAAAGTAATGGTTGTTGGCCTCACTTTCTCAAGACCCAATTTCTTTAATACAGAGAGAGGCATTAGATCGATGCTCATCCCTAGATCACATAGTACATTATTAAAGGATGAATCGCCAATTGTGCAAGGAATTGTAAAGCTACAAAGTAATGGTTGTCAGCTTCACTTTCCCAAGACCCAATTTCTTGAATACAAAAAGTGGTATTTGTTAGAATTAGGGTGTAACCCGAATTTCTTGTTTGACGTAACTGAAAAATTCTAATTGAAGTGCACATCATGAGGAATTCAAGTTTGGAATATTACTCGAGTCCTATGTCAAGTTGAAGTTCTATTTTGGAAGCTCATTGGGAGTTGAAATTGGTATTGGACTTGAAGAAAAATTTGGATGGAGAAAGTAATTTGAACCAAAATAAATAAATAAATATTTTCGACAGAACGCCCGACGCCGCGACTCCCGCCGACCTATTCAAGTTTTTCACTATTTTCTTCTCCTACTTCATTTTGGACTCAATTTTTG
>CAIGRO010100825.1:0-11621 GCA_903798355.1 Fraxinus baroniana | reverse complement strand
CTTTTACCAAAAGAAGCAACTTTACTTCAAAAAGGGAAATGATTCCAAACAAAGCACTAGCGAAAAAATTTCAAAATAGAAAAATAAAGTTACTTAAAAAAAAAAAGATGATATTCTATATTCTACATTCCATCAAAAGTTATTTCTAAGATCAAAAATCAATTTTTTTCTAAAAATTCTTCTATTAAGGGTGTTTTGGGACTACATTAGTTTGGAAGAATGTATTCTGAAATAGTAAATTGATGGAGAATATGTTATTGAAAAAGAAGGAAAATTTATTAATGTAATGAAAAATATTATTTTATTGAAAAATGTGTGGTTAAAAATTTTAACATGTACCAAATAGAAGATAAGATAAAAAGTAGAACAAAAAATAGAAACTCCACGAAATGGATCCTATATAAAAGGGTGTTTGGTGGAGATTAAAATTAGATTTTTAGTAGATTATGATAAAAGTTTTTGAAATGTGTGGTTGAAAAGTTGTGGGACCCATAAAAGATGTTAATATTGATTGTTTGACTTTGACTTGTATTAAAATCAGATTTTAATCCGGACCAAACATTGGCTAAATCTTATCAACATATCTTTCTTTTATATTCTGGTCGAGTTTAATGTAATCGATTTCTTTTAATCATTTGGTTTCGCTTACACTTTTTAAAATCTTCTAGCCTCCCGACTTAACACAGGGTTACATTTGATATTTTACAAAAGATAAGGGACCAAAATGAGAAACCCAAAAATGCGTCCATTTTCCTTCCTTTTCTTTCCTTCTTTAATCCCTAAAGTTTTTCTATTGTTTCATTTAAACCCAAATGTTACATAAAAAGTTCAGACTGCAAAATCGAATAGTAATAAGAATTCTCATCTTCAAAATCCCACAGTCCATCGGAAAATGCAAAGGGAGGAGGATTTTCTCCGGAAGTTATCTCTCCGTCCACTCTGTTAGGGATCCCAAGCTCATCATCAGACGCCTCAAGGAGGTGTTTCATGACTCTAACCCCGTCGTTTTCTTCTTCTTCATCTTCCTTAGCACCACCGCCACCGCCTCCTGCAGCTTGGTCATGCTGATAATCTAATTCTAACTCAGCTTCTTCCTCCGTGGTGGCCAGCAGATAGTCAAAGTCGAAGGTGGCGGCGGTGGAGGTGGTGGTGGAAGTGGAAGTAGTACTTGAACATGAGAGTTCTTTTTGAAGGGTTGTGAAAATTGCTGATAAATCTTGATTTGGGTCATACTCTTGCTCTTGCTCTTGCTCATCATCAAGAACGGAGAGAATGCTATTGTGCAAGTTCTGACGCTTACCAAACTCAACTCGGCTAGCTTCTGCTTCTTCTTCACGGGATTCTTCTCTTTGGCGTTTTAGCTGGGTTCCCGCCATTGTTAACACAAAAGGAGGATAGATGAGGGATGAGGAGAGAGAATCGAATTGGAAAGGTTTATATAGAGGGAGAGGGATAATTGCAGTTTCGGTCCAATTGAGTAGAGGGGGAAATTAAGAATATTTAATGCATTTAATTTTTCTTTCTTATGTGAGTGTGAAAGAGATGCTTAACAAGATAAATAAAATAGGGTTAGCTTTATTTCATTTTCTACTTTTTTGGACACGATCCCTTGCAAATAATTCCACACGGTTTGCGAATTGCGAAGAATCGCGTAAATCATGTTTAGCCCCTGTATTGCTTAGTTAAAAAAGTTGATAAAAATATAAGTCGACTTCAAAAATTAATTTTAATCATTTATGAGATTCACGCATTTTATTAACCTTTTTCAACTACACTTCATTAATTTTATTTTTTTTTTTGTCAAAATCTACTAAAAAATAATTTAAGAAAAATCAAACGGCAACGCAGTTACAGTAACTCATAAAAATTTCACGTGTTTCTATCGTGTAATCTTATCTAATTTAACACACTAAGAGGGTGTTTGGTGGAGATTAAAATTAGATTTTTAGTGAATTATGAATGAAGTTTTTGAAATGTGTGGTTGAAAAGATGTGAGACACAGGAAAGATGTTAATATTAATTGTTTGACTTTGACTTAGATTAAAATCAGATTTTAATCCGGTCCAAACAGACCCTATATACGCTATAAATCTTTGTGCGATTTTTTTAAACGACAATAAGTTTAGTTAATTTTACATAAATTTTGAGTTGGGAATTTATAATTAAAACGAAGTATCCATGTATATATGTTTGGGTTGCTTCTCAATTTGGATTATACTTTCTTGTATTTTTTGTCAAGTAATTTCCACGCTATAAAAGGTGCATCAATCAGGTCAACATGCCACGGTTTAAGGTGATGGCAAAAGCAAGAAAAAATAATGAAAAAATAGACCAATTGTTTTCAATTTATTACTTAATTAACAAGTTAGTCCAAATGCTTTTTCTAAGTTGAGGATAAAATTATTACTGGATCAATAAGTCGGGGACTAGTGATGCAATTTTTCAAAAATAATATTTAAAATTCACACGGATGTAGAGTGAGTCATGAGGAATTAGGTATTTAGACAAGTTGTATCATTCATCACAAATTTCTGGGAAAATATTTAGGTCACTTTCAACTATTTAATATGTGAATATGATTGGGGATATTTTGGATGGCCGCCATTGATTTGCTTGGAGGTTGAGTCATGTAATTCATGCCAACTTAGAGTTAAGCTATTTAAACAGTTTGATTGACAAATTGATGGTGTTGAAGTGTTATAATGATTAGATTAAGGGTTAATCCCCTTTGCCACTCAGGTCCCCAACCAATAAGGGTTTGACCCGGGCACCCCCCCTTCTGGCAGTGAAGCAGCATCCTTAGATTAAATGTGTGAGATATGAAAAATGATGTACGATTGTGCCAAGTGTATATTCGGTAAGTCGGGTATAAATCAGAATGTAAATATTCGGTAAGTCGGGTATAGTAAGATTGAATAACTTATTATATATCTAGAATCACGAGATACATACAAATAAAAATGAGAGGCTAGAAATAAATTTTGTTGATATTTATTTTCAACATATGAAACACGATAATTGTCTTAATAGATGCGATCGTTTGTATAGTCCATATAACACTATACTGTCATGCTCATTTCCCAAAAAAAAAAAATTTGACATAATGTCGCTCGTCAAATATTGTACCTCGAGTTCAAACAATATTTAAGGAAGTATTTTGTTTAAATTAAAAAATCCAAATCTTTTTGTGGACTTGGTATGGAAGCATTACATTGCATATTGACATGTTTTTTTTTTTTATTTCTTTGAACATTTGAATTCCGTGATCAACTTCGTCGCTTCCAACTATTTGTTATTTTTCAGTATTCTTCGAGAGCAACTATGTCGTGAGAGGACAATACTCTTGAATTTACCCTTGTAATCCAAGCTCCAAGGATCGAAATCCAACATCTCAATAAAACCTAGATCATATCAAATTCATCTATTGAAAATTAAGGTATGATTTGACTACATAGAAAATACCTTCAATGAACAATTAATAATTATTTATTTATTAAAAGTTCGATATATACGCTGCATGTTTCCTGCAAATATTTTCACATTATTAATTATTTTTTTCATTTCAAAGAATCAGTCTGACTAAAATGATATAAAAAATCAGATACAGCAGCTTGCTTACGGACGTCGTTTATTATTAAATCTAGTTTAATATTTAGTATATTTAATGAACGTCTGATTTGTACTTTGCTTTGATTGTATTCACAATTTTTTATCTGAGATTAGTGGGTTTTGTTCTTCAATAATTAAATCATAATCTTATGATCTGTTTTTAGTTATAACTTAATAGAATTTTTAACAATTTTTTTTTTACAATATGATTGAGTAAATTTATTTTAATAATATTAATTACTTAAAGCATTATAATTGATACAAATATTAATTAAAGAATGAGATGCTTTCGTGGGTTGGTTTGTCTTGTTCGTGATGGTTCATGCCTATACTTTCATTTTGTATGCACTCCCATGATCCATGTTCAAAGGTTCTCTTAATCCCAATTTTAAGTCAAAATACATAAATTTAATTTGTGTTCTAACATAATTTAGGCAAATATAATTAATTATAGGGTAAGACTCGAAGTGGAGTTAAAATAATAAGTCCCTGTTTGGTACACTTTTAAAATTTTCATTTTCATTCTTTTACTTATTTTTAATCACACATTTTTCAATAAAAAAATATTTTCCATCATATCAATAACTCATCTTTCTTTTTCAACTGCACATTCTCTGTCGATCTACTATTCCAGTACACATTTTTTCAAAATAATGTGACTCAAACACACCCCAAAGAAATAGATAAAATTAACACGATCTTGGTAATTGTGAATCAATGACCTAGCTGTATTACCTCTTTGAGTAGAAATAACGATAAACCAAAGAATGAAGAAAAAAAAATGTACTCGATGCTACATTAATTTATTAATAATAACTTTAATTTGTTAAGACTCTTGATAATTTCAAGCTTGTTGCATCTTTTCTCTTTATACTACTTGATGAGTTCCCCTAGATGCCACACTTCAATAATTGTATATGATCATTATTGTATATGTGATAGTTGACCTAACAATATATTACTTTCATAATTAACAAAAAGTTATAGCAATTTTATTTTTTTTTTGGTCAAGTCTAATTAGGATCATTTTTTATACAATTAAAAGAATGAGATTAAGGACCGTTGGCAAACAACGTTTCTTCTTTTGCTTCCACCTTATTAATATTTGAAAACTAATTTTTAAATGATATTTTTCTTTTTGATAAACTATTATAAAAAGAACCAAACTGCTCTGAGCCTTTTACAGGCTTGGTAGAACATAATTATCCTAATAAACCGTACTGGGTCAACTTTTTAAAAAACTCTTTTACTGAGAAGAATCACTTATATAAAATTTATCAAATGGACAGAAGTAACTTTTAAGTTTGAAGAGCTTATTTTAACTTTTCAAAAGTAATATCACATCTTTTGAATGACATATCAAATCATTTATACATTCTAATGTATAATTTTGTATTTATATTTTTAACGGGGATCCGCCTCTTGTGAGAGCAACTGCTCTACCAAGCCTTTTACAGGCTTAGTAGAACATAATTATCCTAATAAACCGTACTGGGTCAACTTTTTAAAAAACTCTTTTACTGAGAAGAATCACTTATATAAAATTTATCAAATGAACAGAAGTAACTTTTAAGTTTGAAGAGCTCATTTTAACTTTTCAAAAGTAATATCACATCTTTTGAATGACATATCAAATCATTTATACATTCTTTCAATGTATAATTTTGTATTTATATTTTTGTTTTAAAACTAAGTTCCTGAGTTCCATTTAATTTTAATGCATTTTTCTCTCACATCTTTTTAATCACATATTATTCAACAAAATGATATTACACGTAAATTAAAAAAATTTCTTTATTTTTAATGATTCATTCTTAAAAAATTATTATTTTAAATTATACTTTTTCTCAAAAACACATTAAAATTGAGTCCAAACAGGAGCTAAGTCACACAGAACGTATATATGTACAGGGCCCATGCAACCAGTTTAATCCTAAATCAAAAACATACCATCTACCCTCGATCATATACCAACTTTGATGGAATTTTAGATCACTCTTCCCTATTGGTCGAGATTTAAGTGTTACGAAAATTGACTTCTAGAAATCCAAATACCATAATTTATGAGTAAAACGAAGACTCTTAATGCCCTGTTTGGTACTGATTAAAATCTGATTTTAATCTAAATCAAAGTCAAACAATCAATATTAACCACATCTTTCGTGAGTCTCATAACTTTTCAACCAGACATTTTAAAAATTTTTATCACAATTTACTAAAAATCTCATTTTAATCTCCACCAAATGCCCACTAAGTAATTTTTCCTTTCGAATAAAATCTAAAATTTTGAAAATAAGAAACTATTGTACAACTTTGGACCACGCAACAACGATCCAAGAGATGCCTATGTGGTAAAGATGGCACCAGAACGTGCCATGCACGTGGACGGTGTACCTAATTTTTTTTCGTCGAGTATTGCTAGTGTGAAATGTCGACTTTTGGACCAAAAAGTGGCAACTTGCTAGTACTATGAACAAGTACTATATTGTCCTTAATTGGCAACATAAAGATTAGACATGGACGGACGCAGGGGTGACATGAATCACGTTACCTTAACTTTGGGGCTAATTTTTTTTCTATATTTTTGTCACAATTTTAGAATGTCAAATGAAATCGAAATATTACATTCTTAATGTCATTTAAAAGTGCTCACGGTCGAATTTTTTATGTCGTTAATAGAGCACGAAACGGTCAATCGTATGCTAGTCGAATCCACAAATTGCCTATGTCATATTGAAGCTCATTTTGAGAACTATATCATAAACATATTGAATGATTCAAATAGATATCGAAGATAGTTAAAGACGTGTCAAACGCAAGTTTTAAAAAAAGACGTCTAACTTGTCTTTTCTTTAAAAAAATTTAATTATTATTATTATTGCAATACAAATTTCTCAATATAATTTACATTATTTCATTAGGAAATTTTACGTGGATGAACTTTACATCCGAAAAAGTAGTACTCCATGTAAACTTTCAAATGTAAAATTATATAAAGTATGATTTTTTTGGATGTAAATTTTCGAATGTAAAATTCATCACAATTTTTTTAGTAGGTTTGATTGTACCTCTGAATTAAAATGTCTTCGTCCGCCCCAAAGATTAGATTCACAAAAGTTTGATGAAAGTCATATGACCAGTTTTTGGCCGTGGTCGGCACTGCACGGACTTTTGGGTTCAATATATTAGTCTTGTGATTTTGGCTGGCTAGCTCGTTTGTGTAAGAAAACACGTATTAATTTTCTTATCTTAGTAATATAGTCATGTAAATATACGAGTTGAAGACAATACAAGTTTAAAGTACTAGGGATGTTCGAAGTGAGGATCAAATGAGTTTTGAAACAGTATCATTGTAACTTGCGATATTTAAATCAACAAAAATCTTGAATGAAATTAGTGAGTCGAGAATTTAATGTACGTATACTTGAAAAGAGGGTGTGCCCGACAGATTGGGCTTGTGGTGGGATTCCAAACTCATAGGTAATAGAGGGTGAATTGTATTTGTGTCATCAACTATAGATTTTGGATAAAGTCGTGGCAATATTTTATACCAAGTAATCAAATCGAACCAAAATTTTCGTGTATTTAATAAATGGAACTGTTGTGTCCAAATATAATTATGGAACTGTTCGTGATCGGTTCAGTTCCGTACCATAATTATTGATTTAAAGATTTACAGTAATATTACATAAATACAACTAATGACATATTCATTCGTAATTTCGATGAGCAGTTGGAGAGGAGAAGTCGGACTCGACGGTCGGTGGCTTCGATTTGGACATGTAGATGTAGGTTTTCAATTTATCAAATGATTTTGGGTTAGTGGATATGTGGTTACCGAATGAAAGTATGGAATTGGAAAGGGAATGATAAAAACTTAAAAATGTCTAGATCTTGTGCTAACAATGAAATTAATAATTGGACCAAAAAATTGAATTTATACATTGGGTTGGGCTAGCTAGACATGAACTTGGTTTGGGAGTTGGAGCATTAATCACTAAATTAATTAATTTGCTAATTTGTTTAGAAAAAATTAAAGCAATTTAATTAATTCAATATAAAAAATGAAAAAGTTATTTAGATTCGATTTTTATTCGGTTATTCGGTTCTACAACCAAGAACCGAATCAAATTCATCGGTTCTTGGTTTGAGTATTTAACTTATGAAGAGCCGCTCGGTTCGATTCGATTAAGTTCGGTTCGGTCCGAGAATTTTGTCCAACTCTACCAAGTAATGTAGGATATTGTCCGCACTTTATTCAAAAGTTAAAACCGATAACATATTGCAATCTATCATATATCATCCAAAATCAAGCTTAGCAATTCGAAAAGTGTTAACACAAGTGAAGCCTAATTATATAAAGCATCCAGTAATCATCATTCTAGGAACGACAAAAGTTAGAGATTAGCTTTAATAAATGAATTAAAACGCTTTATATACGTGTAAAGACATTTATTGATTTTCTTACTAATTTTTATTTTTTTTTTTAAAGTGAAAAGCTAAAGAATTCGAAATTATAGTGTATTTTCCAATGTGGGGTTTTTAATTGGAAGTGTAGATTTCTGAATAGACTAAGACAAGATAAGATTTCCTAGTACAAATTCAACATGGTGGCCCAATTGGCTCAAATTATTTAGGGCTAATTCTTGATTATGGATTAAAATAACAATAATTCACGGATTAGCTTTTTCACAAATTAATAGAATAATTTAATTTAATAATCAATAAACACATTTGATGATTGCTTCTTTTTTTATTGCAAATTATTGGAACAATAATCTCCTTATAATATGTTTCAATAGTGCATTTCTTGCTTAATTTGCAAGTACAAAAAACAAAAACAAATAGTGGTAGGGTAGGGTAGGTTAATATTTTTTTTTTTTCTTCCTACTTGTTACCGTAGCATCTGTGTGCAATAAGGGTCATGCTACCTGTTCACCGGGATTGATATCCCGATGTACAACCCTCCTCTTGTTAGGGGAGCTCAAGATTTTTTTTATTGGTCGTGCCCCTCTTCCCCCCTTTTGTGAGATGGTCAACCCGTGTCTACAAATAGCATTTCTCCTGCAATAATTCTTCGATATCATATCGATATTTACACACGTCATTAACATAGGATAACACAAATTTTTTTTTTTCTGTAAAACAAATGACTCGACTTCAGTATTTTCAATAAAACAATAATTTTAAAATTTGTTCAACACAACATCGTGTAATAATCAATTCTTACTAAAAATCTTCGTTAGCGCGTAAATCAATTATGAAACTCCAATAAAACGATATTCACGAGTCAAGAGCACTCTTCTAGTAAAAGTTTTCACGACAATTTTATTCTACATCTTGGGCCCATGCACATAAAATTTTTGGTAAATATCTAGCAAATTTTCTTTGTTTTACAGTGTTGAAAATGACATTTGACAAATAAGACATGCTTTTATCATAGGACAGAAATTTCATCCCCATTACCAGCTGGTCTGAACGCTTTAAGGTTGCAGTGGGCCTATGGCCCACTTAATTATGAAAACAAAACATGAATGTCTTGGTGTGGATGAAACTTGTTTTTGTCTCTATTGTGTGTGTTTTTGGGATTAGGATGAAATTTTATAATGGGGGTTGAGTTCAATTGGTTGATCAAGATTTTTGAAGGATATCAATTGTCCTTAAAAGTGTTTATGCTCAATTCACCTTCAAGTAGGAGTTTTACCTATTAAAACAATATATATAGTAAATTAAGTAAAAATCTGCTTAATTAATCCATACTATGTAAGTTTAAAAGCCTATATAAACTTATAAAACACACATATCAAACATCTTAAACTTACACTTTTGTTGGACCCTAGTAAAATTATCTACTCGGCCATTCTAACATACAAGAATGTGAAAACAAAGGCTCAATCGATGATAGCTTGTTGTCTTTGTCTAAGGTTTAAAACTGCAAAATCAATTCACAACAAGCTTTCAAATCATGCTACTAGAATAATTTTCCAACTTATTCGTTGCTTGATCGGTCTGTGTGAATACACAAATTTAATCATCACCTGAATTTAGTCAAGATTGGTTTATTCCCAACCCTCTATTTCTAAAAGTTGCTTTTAAGTCTCAATTGACAATTTGACTCTTCTATTTACCCCTCGAGTTTGGATAGATCAATTCAATAAAAATAACTAATTAAACACGTGAAGATTATTCTTAATCTTTAGTTTTATAGTCTTCTAGNTAGTCAAGATTGGTTTATTCCCAACCCTCTATTTCTAAAAGTTGCTTTTAAGTCTCAATTGACAATTTGACTCTTCTATTTACCCCTCGAGTTTGGATAGATCAATTCAATAAAAATAACTAATTAAACACGTGAAGATTTTTCTTAATCTTTAGTTTTATAGTCTTCTAGTTTTCACTACGCAAGTCAAATCTATTAGTTGATCCCCATATCTATTAGTATTCAAAACTTAGTCAGGCTATGCGCGTCTTCTCTTTCATACATATACTTTTATAAATATTCCAAACCTCTATTTTTCCGGGATTATTATTATTATTATTTTGGTCCACTTAGGGATCTTTAAGAGCGTAGCTTTGCATCATGGTAGTTTTTCCCTTTGCCAAGGCTAGTGCACTTCCTTCTATTGGAATGTGTAGTTGCGATGAAACTCCTTGCATATGGACAGTTCCTAGTTTCAATCTTGTCAACCAAAATCACTCCACACATATATACCATGCACACACTGGCGGACCTGGGGGAGGGGGGGCACGTGCCCCCTCAACTTTTGAGATTTTTTTAAAAAATATATATATAATTATGTTTGGTATCGATTGAAATCTAAATTTTAATCTTTATCAAATTTAATAATTAATTTTAATAACATATTTAATGGAATCTATGACTGTTTAACTTTTATCAAAATTTACTAAAAATTTGATTTTAATCTCCACCAAACACGGGCAAAATCAAAATAAATTTGAATTTTGATAACATGTTAATTTTAAAAATTCTCCGACGATCGTACATTAGTCGAATTACAAATTGCTTATGTCATCTTAAACCTTCTTTCGAGAACTACATTATAGGCATATCGAATAGTCCAAACAGATATCGAAAATAGTAAAAAATACGTTAAACATGAGTCTTAAAGAAAGACGTCTAACTCGCATTTAAAAAAAAAATCAAGTATTTCATTCCAATTTATTATTTTTTGCGATACAAATTTCTCAATGTAATTTTCATCATTTTATGGAATATGACATAAATTTTTTTCGAGATTTTACATCCGAAAAAGTCATATCCCGTATAAATTTTCGAATGCAAAATTACATGGGGTATGATTTTTTTGAACGTAAATTTTCTATTGTAAAATTTCTCTCAACTTCTTTGTAAGTACGATTGTGCCTCCCTAAATTAAAAGTTCCGCGTCCGCCCCTGCATGCACATGACCAACATATATTCAACTAATTACTTGTAACAATTCAACTGCACCAAAAGTATGATCAAATATAGGTTAAATGATTTAAGTTTAAAACAAGCACGTAGGACAACTTACTCCTAGTTCTAGCAACTCAAGCAATTCGCTCTTCTATACATGATTTTCCAAACTTAAACAACAATTGAACGACGCCGTGTTCTTAATAATATCTCACATGGATAAGCAATTTTCATTAAAGTAAGCCCTAATTAGCAATATCTAGTCACAAATCAACACAATTCTAAACATAACATCATCGTTCGCCTATAAGACTATCCAACTATGTAACACAAATATAAATTTTTTTTAGATTTTAGATTTATGAATTTCTAGTTTTGAATTTTTTTTCCATGCTTGGTGAATGTTTCTGTTACAAAAACAAGCCAATACCGGAATTGATCTGATACCGCTTGTTAGGATTGATATTGTGACACCAATCACCGGATTGAGATGTTGAAGTTATATGGCAAATAAATAATGAAGTATATGATCAAGAACAAAAGAATAAAAGAAGACAAGAATATGTCAGAGGAATTAGGAGATTTTATTGCACCACAA
>CAIGRO010100803.1:0-10131 GCA_903798355.1 Fraxinus baroniana | reverse complement strand
GGTTCGGTTTGAGAGAAATAAAACCCCAAACCAACAACTTCAGTTCGGTTTGCAGTTTCGCGATTTTTCGTGCAGCCCTACTCAGACTAAACCCTTATATCACAAAAGATCTCCCTCCACTCAAACAACGGTTCACATAAGAACAATCCACTCAACTCAAATAGAATCACGCAAGATTACAACATTTGAGAGAGAAAACGAAATCAAAATAGATTTTTGATTTTAACAGAGAGAAGGAGAACAAGACTCTCGAACGGCGCAGAAACAAAAAGAGAATAATATCTCAAGAAAAATGTACAGTGCAAACCCTAGAAGCCCTTTATAAGGGTCACCCAATGGTCTCCAATCCAATGGCGTAAGAGGTGACACATGCGACATCCTGAGCGTTCATTAATTAGGTAAGTTAAAACACAACTTTAGACATGTTGACGGTGAAATTTGTGTAGGCAAATAGTCAAGCCAACTTAATGGAGAGTAAAGTTTTATTGATGATGAAAGATCGCAATATTCATTTTTACCACAACAGTCATGGTTGTTTTTCCTTTTATATAGGAGATATTTGAAATATGATTAACAAATACAAAGAGATGTTGTAACGTGTCAAGAGAAGTCGTCCTCCCCCTCCCTTTTAGCTTCCATCCCTTATTATAGTAAGAAATATGCATGTATCCTGCTTTCCATGTCTTGTCAACTGTAATTTCGAGTTGAAAAAGTAAATTTGTTGGTCTAATTGGATTGGCTGACAAACTCGGAATGTCAGATCATTATGGGTTAATCCTGCAGGTGATCTCTAGTAATTAATGAATTACTTAGGGAAGAGCGCTTAATCACTTGATTTGTGGATTATGCGGACGCTGACGTTAGAACTTTACATGTGCACTTAGCTGATTGGATATCTACATAGTTCATCAGTGATCTTCAATCATTATGTTTCCTTCAATCTCAATAAACTATACAAAATTCTCGTGCAAGCAAAACAATAGCCGATCTGACTTCAATAACTGACCTCAGATGCTAACAACCGAACCGGCCTCACGTTAGGACCTATTCTTCTTCTATAGTAATCCGAACTTAATCAAACTCGGAGGTCGGACACCAACAAGACATTTCTTCAGAACACGTTTTTGCTCCAATTTAATAAACCACAAAATAAGTTAGCTGGTCAATCAATTGTAATCCAGCACATGGGTTGTTGCATCATTGTGCCAATTCCCTTCAATTAATCATGTAAATCTGAATTATGATAAGAAAATAATTGACCATCTATAAGTTCTAAGTGATAAAAAAGCAAAGTAGAAGGAAGAGAATGAAAAGGTAAAAATATTTATTTTATCTTTGATCCGCTCATGATTTTCCATCTAAAACATTCAATTTGTTCAACTCTAAATGCACGTTTGGCCGAGCTTAAAAAAATTACTTATAAAGTAAATAAGTGTTAAAATAAACTGAAAAGTAACTTATAGTTAAAACATAATTAGATAAACTAATTTTATTTATGAGTCTCATCCAATAATTATTGCTTAGTGATTGTAGAACAATTACTTTTTGAAAAGTTATAGTAAGATGATGATTCCTTAAAGTGAACAAAGACAAAATAGATTGTATGTGCAGCATTTGATTCCTTAAATATTTGATGTCACCATTTGATTCCTCGGACGAAGATCACGTCGAACAAATGACTTTTGAGGTTTTGCTATGTCTCTTCCAAACCCAACCCTACCGTCTAATTGCAAGGATGGAAACAAAATGAATTTCAGATAAAATAATTGTCCAGAACTTGTTTTCCATGGAATTGATAATTAAGTGTATTTGATTGATATAATTTTTCACTCGAAAAATTTTAAAATTTTGGATTTTTTTTTGTTCGTTTGACTTTGTTTTACATGGACTGTCTATTAAAGTGATAGTTTTTCCAAAATTGGTTATAAAATTTGTTTCCATTGCCAAAAAATAAAAAAAAAAATAATAAAAAAATAATTCCTAAAAAATCATTTTTTTTCATCGAAGTTTAGTATTCGTTAGCTTTATTTTATGTGAAAATTGTCCATTAAAGTGATTTTTTTTTTACAGTTGATTATAAAATTGGATTCTATTGTCCTAAAAAATAAGAGGCAGAATCGATTTTCCAACCTAAAAGGTGGGAAAATCATTTCCTTCCACGCCTAGAAAATGGCGCGTGGAGAGAAAACTTTTTCCACCCAAGGGTGGAAAAAGTTTGATCATCGAACAGCATTAAATATGGAAAATGGAATTGAAAAAGGGTGGTATCAAACACATCGAATCATACTCAGTCAATAGTCATATTCCCTATATATATATATATTTTTATTTTATAAGATCTTTTTTAATGTTATATTTTGAGTTTAATAAATTTGTTTGAAGTGAAAGGATCAAGTGGATTAATCTACTTGTACATTAAGGTGTACATAGTCGTGTCCATAATGGAACTGTAAACACTAGGACACCACGCTGTAAGTTATAATCAAGTAGGGAAAGAAAATATTTATTACGTAGAGGGTTTTTGGGAAAACTCAATAAGAATACAATTAATTCTACGTGCAATACCAAATTAAAGTACAACATCATACCACACTTCTTTTTCCGATGAGCTTAAGGGATCAATGACCACAATTCTTTCTTCTATGTTCAACCATGAAAGATTAAACAAAATTTTTTATTTCTTGTATAAACAAATTGGTCATACCTTTTTCTAGTCTTGATGACCCAAAAAAAAAAAATCTTTTAGCATAAGATATTCCACAAAAATTCACATCTATAAGAAGAGATTTATTCTACTTGCACATAGTCAAGGGCGGACCCAGCACTCGGCAAGGGGGTGCGGTCTTCCGTGCTAGATTCGTCGGAGTCTTCAATATCGTTGGGCGTCAGGTCACTGCTGCTGTTACAGAGAGAAGAAGGGAAGAAAAAGATCATTATTTTCAGTTTGGGCCTTTTTTTAGTTTTGACCATTTTTTTTGGGCTAAGAGAGTTGGGTATTTAAAAAGGGGGAAATTACATAATTCAGGTGTTTGAAGATTGAAATTCAAAAATCAAGGACCAAGTTTCATTATTCAAAAATTAGGTAATATATTAAAAACATAACCCTAATTTATCACTCTCAAACTCCCTTACCTCTCTCTATCTCTCTCTCTCTCGCGCATCCTATCACATCACATCCCATCCGATCCCCATAAATCTCCCTCTCCCTCTCTCTCTCTAAATAGCACACAAAAACACCCACATACCCATCTCTCTCTCTCTCTCTCTCTCTCTCTCTCTCTCTCTCTGCGTGTGGAGAAATGGCATCAATACTATTGAACCAAATCGTTTGCGTAATGGATGCATCGGGACATTTGGGCTCCGCCCTCGTCCACCGCCTCCTTAAAGAGGATACACAGTTCATGCAGCCGAGCACAACCATGGTCTGTACATTTTTTCTTATCATTTTCACCTTTCCTGCATTTTCTCGCCTACATGGTGGCGACGGCGTGGTGCAAATGTGGTGTATGATGGGTTCGAATTTGGTTGGTGGTGGTGGTGATAGTGTGTGGTTGGATGCAACGGTGGTAGGTTTGTTGGTGGTGATGTTCGTGGCAGTGGTGGTGATGGCGGCGGCAGGGTGAGGGTGGTCAGAAGTGGCTGAAGTGGTACTGCCGTGGTATGTGACCAAGTATTTAGTTATATGTGACTTAAAAATTTGACAATATGTGACTGAAAAATAATCCATGACCAACAAATTTGAAAATATGTTACTAAATAAATTAATTGTGACCTATAATTTTTTGAATTTGTGACCTCGAAATCATCAGTAACTAATTAATTTGATAATATGTGACCAATAAATAAATTGTGACATATAATTATGTATATGTGACCATTAATTGTATAATTGTGACCTAATTAATAAATATTTTTAATTAATTACCTAATACCTAAGTTTTAAATTGTTAAACGATCTACCTGACTTTNTGTGACCTTTAACTTTTTGAATCAGTGACTAATTAATTTCATAATATGTGACCTGTAATTATGTATATGTGACCATTAATTTTATAATTGTGACCTAATTAATAAATATTTTTAATTAATTACCTAATACCTAAGTTTTAAATTGTTAAACGATCTACCTGACTTTTGAATTGGTGTAAATCATATACCTGAAATATGAATTTTTCCCTTTAAAAAAGTTTGGACCTTTTTTTTTTTTTCAGTTTTGGCCATTTTGTTTTGGGCTAGAGAGTTGGGCCTTTTTTAAAAATGAGGCCCAATATAAATGAAATAATATCCATTACATTTACCCGGTGAACTCCATTACTCCAAACCCTTCCCTTCACTCTTCAGACTTCGCCTTCGCCTTCGCATGCAGCTTCAGATCTTCGGTCGGATCTTCACTTCTCCTTCTCCTTGCTCTATCGCCTGCGTTTTGCCAACTCAGACCTACAGTTGCTGACTTGTTGTGCTGTTGTTTGCTACCGATAAGCGGCTTCTTCTCGGCTTTCCGTTTCCGTTTCCGTTTCCTAATTAAGAAGATTAGCATTTCAATTTTCAGTTTTTTACCCATTAGTGGTAGGCTAGCTCGTCTCTGCCCTTTTACAGTTTTATGAGGAGAGAAATATGAGTTGATGTGGCTTCGATTTGTGAATTATATTCTACACTAGTGACCAATGAATTACTAATTAGTGAAATGTGAAAACTATGGATGAATTTGTAATTTGTCAAGATGTTAGATGTAGCATGTTGTTGGACTAGACAGCTGGAGTGTAACGAGTGTTGTGAATTATCGTGGCTGCGTTCATTGCTGGAAGATTTGCCAATATTACATCAAAAGCCAGCATTATTATATTGCGACAATAAAGCGACTTTGCACATAGTAGCCAATCCCTTTTTTCATGAAAGAACCAGACATATAGAGATTGACTGTCATTTTCTCCGTGACAAAATACAAGATGGTTCAGTCGTAACCAACTATGTTTCTTCAGCTAATCAACTTGCAAATGTTTTTACCAAGCCATTGGGAAAGGAAGCTTTCTCAACAATAATACGCAAGTTGAGAGTTCTTGATATTCACACTCCAACTTGAGGGGGAGTGTTAGGAAAGTCAATAATATCCCAATATTCATGGGGACCAATATGTGATATATTAACTGTAGGATTATTACATATTTTAGATTCTTATTATACTTTGCTTACCTAGAATAGATTAGCACCATTATAGGAAAATACTTGTATAAATATGTATCTTGTGATTCAATGATAATAATAAAAATCAAGTAATATTATTCTTCTTCTTTTCAAGATAAGATATGCAATTAAATATTTGCGAAAATTAAAGCACATAAAACACTAAAAGAAAAAGTGAAAAATAAAGGCAAGTAAGTCAAGACATTAATATTATCATATGTAATTCCTTTCACACTCGTTGTGTAACTCAAAAATTTACAAACACGTTTACCTATTCTAATTCATTTAACAGTTAAGGAATATGCTAAAGAAATTAATTATCACAAGCATTCCATATATTTTAAGGTAAACAGTAGTGACTAATAGTTCAGAAGATATTACCCAAAGATTCTCACAAAAAAATAACAATAATGAACCTCATTCAATATATTTTAAGGGGAAAAGTAGTGACTAATACTTCAGAACTCTTACCCAAAGATTCTCAATAATAATAATAAAGCTTTGACAAGAGAAAAATGCTGAAGATATTTCGATTCATATTCGATGTAATAGTTTAATGTGAAAAAACATTAATTTTTGCAGTCTATAAAATATTTAATCATTATTAATTTTATTCAATTCGGAGAAAACCCACTTAAGTCCTCCTCTAAATGTGGAATCGCAAAACAATTGGTATTTATAGGGTCGAATATTCAAAAATTAGCCATATTCTCTAGACTTTTTAGTCTTTGTTTGTAAGTAGGAAGAGAATCCTATTACTAGATTCAAATATTTCGTAAGTATTATAAAATAGGTATAATGGTATATTCAAATATTGAACCCCAATCTCGAGAACCCCCCACTGTCCTGCCCCTAGAGTATCGTGGAGAAGGTAAATTGCGGGATATGCCTTAACATGCCAGGATACAAGAGCTGCTATATTGGTGCACATAAAGAGTCAAATTCCAAATCTTGTTAGAGGCAGGAATCAAACCCTAATACTACGGCTGTCAGTTCAGTTGAGACTACCTCATTTATATCATTTGCACCACTTATCTATGTCCCGAGAAGCGGTATAATGGTATATTCAATCTTTATGAGTCGGTGACTTTCACATTACCTGTCCAAGTTTCGATAAGCTTTTTCATTTCATTTTCAAAAATGCAGAATTTAGAATGAAAAGATAGAATTCAAGAATACACATTTATTCCATCATTATAAAAAGAAACAAAAATAATTGAAGGACCAAAAATAATTCTACTGGACCCTCTAAAAGTTATTGGTACACCATTGTGTGATAAAAGAAAATTTGGTCCACAAGATTCTATGTTCAAAGAACTTTATAAACATAGAATAACAAGTTTCTTTCAGATATGATTCATATGAACGAATGTTTAGTCCCCTGATAAATTATTATTAATTTGAGCGGATTGCTACCTAATTATGTGAAATTATGTAATTTGTACGAAAAGATAAACATTGAGGGTAATTGATGCAAAAGTGGTGATTTTGAATTTAATTGGAGATTAATTCGAGCACTTGAAAATCATTCGGGGTTTTAATCAATCAACTGGAAGAAATTTTTGGATGAAATTGGATAAATTCATGAGATTAAGGATGGAAAATTGACAACTGAAAATCTTGAGGACCAAAATAAACGTTTTAGACAGTTGGATGCAAATAACAATAAAAAGCGAATGGGCCATGGGTTGAAAACCCGCACAGGCCGCAGGTGGGCAGCGGGTTTGCAATCTGCGGCCCAGTCCGATTTGACTTTCTTTTGCCCTTTTTCGAGTTTATTTTAGATTGGAACTCTTACATGAGGCATAAATTAGATGGGAAAAGGGTTCCGCACATTTGAGAATTAGAAAAACCACAAGAACGAGAAATCAAGATTTATGATTTGGAAGCAAAATTTGGACCAGAAGATGATCTTGGTGCAAGACTCATCCAGTATAAATAGCTAAAAAAAGTTATTATGACGAACAAAATAGTTTATTGAAACCCTTTTAATTCTATTTTCAAAATTCTAATTCTCAATTTTATATGTGTTGATTTTATTTATAATTGTTAATACTTCGAATTACTTTAATTCAATGATCTTGTGAATTTATAACGAACCAAGAGGTTAGTTATAGGTTTAGAATACATAATAAAATTGGGGAACTATTATAAAAGTGTAAAGATATATTTTCTACTTAATGAGATCGTTACATAGATTCTTAGAAATTTAAGACATTTAAATAAAGTATATCTCGATTCACATAAAGGTATGGAATTGACTTAGTTAAATAGAATTAATCTGAACTCAAAAAAAATAAATTGAATACATTAGACTGAGCACTACATTAAGTTTAGAATCTTGATTAGAGAATTAAATAAAATTGTATATCCCAATATCTCCTTTATACTTAGAAACCTAATTCAGTTTTTGTATGCATTTCAATACATCAAGCTAGTCAGTATAATTTAGATCAACTATCACCAAATTATAAATTGTTTTCGTCAAATGAAAGTAGAATAGTAAATTAGAAATAAATAATAGTCTCTATGGGAATGAACGATAATCTGGACTCAAAATATTACTTGTTCGATATCGTACATTTGCGATAGAAAAAAGCGCATCCCATTAGGGTAAAGACCGAAGCATAGATTTTCTAGTTCGGTGCTCACTTTTGAAACTATATTTTCTTCCATGTAAACAAGCTATATTTGTAGGATCTCTCGTTCCAGTACCTTTTTTCGTGTTCCAATCTTTATGTCAATGCATGGTCGAGGAGCTATGAGATTGGAAGTAAGCCTTTAATAGATATACACAAGGTGCAGCTGCTTCAATCCCTAAAATCTGATCCATTCTAGCAGAAACAGTAGAAAATATATCTATTGAAGGTCATTATATAAGTCGTTACATTTCCATGAAACTATCAAGAGATGGACGTAAATCTGAGGAGGTGAATGACATCTTAGGATTAAGAGTAGTATTGAGTCCTGCATCTGGATAAGCTGGGGAAAAAATCATGCTACATATGTTACTAAGATTTATTACGCCTCGTCCCACGAGACACGCCAACGTTACTTTACTTGTCCTAACCGAGGCCACTAAGGTATGAAATCGAAGTAGATTAAGCATATCAACCGAAGCGACATATCTGAGGTTGAACCTCCATGTCCAAAGTGATGTGCCACGGGTTGCTAGTTTCCGGCAAGCCAACGTGGCCAACAAGGTTAACGTTCGATGGATGCGAGTGATGGTATTTTGCTACTTAAGGCAAATAATTTTAAGGGGTGGTGATAATAGCACATTTATTACGTTTTTCACCCATTAATATTTGTGTTTCTATAATTATTTGACGTGCACTAAGTACTTCTATATCTTAGTTTATGTTGCAAATGAGTGAAAACGGTGGAGAATTAAAGAAAAGAACGAAAAAGAACCAAAATGGAAGAAAGTGAAAGTTCAGAGACTAAAAAGCAAATACTATAAACTTGTTTCTAACCTTGGGATGAAGATTCGAGAGTGTTACTCAATTGGATGAAGAAATGAGTCAAATGATGAAATATAGCCAAGACATTATTACATATCAACTTTCAAACTGAAAAACTTTGCATCGGTTTTTAGCCTCATATTGAGACCAGTTTAGGTCATGGAAAATGATCGAATTCGAAGATGATATATGTAGCAAAGTTGTGTCCCTTTCAGTTGGCTTTCTAAAGCACCTTGAATCACCTCAATCGGACTTCGAAAAAGAAAGTTACGATGAAAATACTGAAAACTGTCCGGTGGAAATACTTTAAACATATGCGATCGCATAGGGTTATTTCTATGCAGTCGCACATAACCCTTCAGCGACTCTAAGTGGCCAATTCAAGTCTTCTATGCGACCGCAACATCTATAACTATGCGATGCGATCGCATGGAGTATTTCTAAGGCACGATTTTCAGTTTCCTAATTTGCGTCCCAGAACACCTCATTCTTCATTATTCATCTCTTTTTGCTCAAGAAACTCATGAAGAAATAAATCTTTTGGTGAAACTACGAAGGAACTCGATTGAAATTGAAGATTTCTGCATCATATATTCATGTAATGTACTTTTTCATTGATTAAACAATTTTAGGGTTTATATTTCCTATTTATGAATTAGATTTGAGCTTGATTTAACTTTATTAAGTTTTTCCTGGAATTAATCATGTTTCTTTCATTGAATAATTGAAATATTGGATTGAGTTTAAATTCCAAATACTTTATTGGTGTGATTCAATCACTACTGTATGTTAGAAATATATGGTCATTTTTTGAATCTGATTTCAATAAACAAAAGTGAGAATTTGATCTAGGAAATCTATGGGCGTGTTCGGTCATGCTTAAATTCAATTACAATTGAAAATATAACCGTTATTAGATCTCATTCGTCTAATAAAAGTCAACAATAACGATTTTTTTTTCACCTTTAATCCGATTTTAATCTCTACCAAATACGCTCTAAATTCTAGAATTACATGTAGAATTAAATTGATTTAAATTGCTAAATCCTCCGATTAGAGAGTTATGACAAAAACTTTTAATTGAGTAGAAAATGAATGAATTATTGATGTTGATTGATCCAACCAAATTGAGGGAATCCCGATGCTTCACTATCCTACATTTAATTTTAATTCCATAACTTCATTCATTGATATTCACATTTTAATTCTATAAATAAATTCTTTGCGATCAATTCACGAGAACCCTAAAGTTTTGAACTCCCTGATTCATTCGTCAATCTCTCTATGGATACGACACCACAAAACTGCACTACAACTATCGCATTATTCTTTGGACGTAATTAGGTGGATTGTTACTTGATGATATTAGAAAGTGAGAACTAATTAATATAATTGAAACAAAAACATATTAAGGAAATTACTAAAAAAAAAAAAACCAGCCGAAAGAATCTATGATTACACGATCATGTTATTAAATAATTATTGT
>CAIGRO010100787.1:0-11665 GCA_903798355.1 Fraxinus baroniana | reverse complement strand
CGAGAAAAATTGAAGGAAATAATTGTTACAATAAGCAAATATTGAAGAACTTAATTGCAATTAAAATGGGATATATCAAATAAAAATTGTGATGATAATATAACTACCATTATTTAAAAGATTTTTTTTTTTTGACATGTGATAATTGTAAATGTTCAACTTGACAATATATTAATGGCTATCGCATTCCTAGTTGCTGAAATTTCAGTGTAGAGTCGTGACAATGTTTTAGAATTTCACAATTTGTTGGTTTCATGGTGTCTACTTAATGCTCCAATTGGATTAAAGAGGGTTGCACGCAGCTGTAAATTGTGATGATGCAATTACAGCTGCGTGCAACCCTCTTTAATCCAATTGGAGCATTAAGTAGACACCATGAAACCAACAAATTGTGAAATTCTAAAAAATTGTCACGACTCTACACTGAAATTTCAGCAACTAGGAATGCGATAGCCATTACTAATATATTGTCAAGTTGAACATTTACAATTATCACATGTCAAAAAAAAAAAAAATCTTTTAAATAATGGTAGTTATATTATCATCACAATTTTTATTTGATATACCCCATTTTAATTGCAATTAAGTTCTTCAATATTTGCTTATTATAGCAATTATTTCCTTCAATTTTTCTCGTCGAATTCCTATATTCAACATTCCACTAATTAGTATATCTCGTTCGTGGTGATAATTTATATCAAAATATTTTGTATTCATGCTTTGAAAATGATGGAAACATATTTTTTCGCACTTTTTATTTTTTAAAATATGAAAGGAAAATAAGTTGTTTTGCACTATTTCAACGTACTTTTGAACATAAAACTGTTATCAAATATAACATGCGTTAGCTAATAGAAACTTTAAAGATAAGAATGACATGAAAAATTGTTAGGAACGTAAGTGCTATAATGAGTAAACACTAAGAACTTTAAGTGCAATTAAAATGTAGTGCACGAAATAAAACTTGTGGTTTTGAATATAATTACCTTTTACATAATTATAACGTACATATTACAATTGACATTATGCCATTGTTTGGTGGGGATTAAAATCAAATTTTAATAAAAAATGATGAAATGTGTGGTTGAAAAGTTGTATGTTTCATAAAATATGTTTTAAAATTAATTGTTAACTTTTACTAATTAAAATCTGGATTTTTATTTCTAATGGGCTATATCTTCTATGGAAATTAGAATGACAATTTCATTGAATTGATTCAGATGTGAAAAAAGTAAGTTATGGCTCATAATGTTAGTGTCAATCTAAATAATTTGTTGTTGCACGATACTCTTTATAAACAGTTACGAGTTAAGTATTATTTATATATTATTACGAAGATTACATGAACATAAAACTCTTCAAAATAACTTATCCTTTTCCCATCAGAATCTTTTCACTTCAAAATTGATCATTTAATCTCAAAAGTTTTACTATCTATTTAAATTTTTTAACCTCGTTCAACTCTTTCGTCACCGATCTTTTACATTTTTCCACTTGAATGGATAATTTTCACTATTGCTCGACTTTTCTTAAATTGAATGACGTATCAATACCTTAAGGCTCATTTGACGTGATTTTTGAAATGTTTAAGGCCCCGTTCAGTAGAGATTAAAATCGGATTAAAATTGAAAAATTAGTCGATATTGTTAACTTTATTAGACAAGTGAGACCTAATAACAACAATATTTTCAGTTTTAATTGGACTTTAATTTCTACCGAACAAGCACTAAATCTGATTCTGAATCTAAAAGGCTATTTTTTAATATGTTTATATAAAGTGTTAATATTTTGTAATTTATCCATATTTTAGTAAATAAATTTCTACTGACATTTTTAAAACCAAATAAAAGCAAAAAGCCGTTCCACATGACACACATGCGATGCACGTGCGAGTATTTTTTTTTTTTTTTAAATTAATTTATAACAACTAGATAGTAACACTCAGAATCCACAAAAAGATGTTGACAATTGTAACGAAATCAACGGCTCTGATTATTCTTTGAAGTCAAAAATTCTGTAGATTTAGATTACTAATTTGGGCCCTCACAAGTGGGCCATACTGTTTAGATTTATTTACCTAATTAATCCTGATAAAGCATGTAAAGATTTGAAAGGGATTTGTTGAGTCATACTTTAATGAAAAAGTTTATGCTTCAAATCAAAGGCTTTGTTCCTCCCTTTATTTTTAATAATGACAATTAAGAAAGGCACATTTATTTACAATCATGGATTGACTAAATTGCCCTTGATAACCGTTGGAGAAAAAAATTTAAATTTATTGGCTTTAGTAAAAAAAGTCAACAATTGAGAGAATCTGCACAATTTTTTTCAGTGAATACTGATGATAGCCTTGCATTAATAAACGGAACGTTAGATCTTCTCTGAAAAATTGAGACTTGTCGAATTAAATTTAGGGTGTGTTTGGTATAGATTTTAATCCAATTAAAATTGAAAATATAATCGTTATCGGATCCCACTCGTCTAATAAAAGTCAATAATAACGACTAATTTTTTAATTTTAATTCGATTTTAATCTCTACTGAGCACGCTCTTAACAAAAGAACATGAATAGATATTTTCATTTGGAACCTTTCCAACTGAGTTAGAATCGACACTCGATTTGATTTAGTTATTGTTCTTAAAATTGAGAACACAACAATTTTGTTCGATTCTCGTTTATCGATACATAACAAAATTTAATTTGCTACAAACATTATTTTCTTATGATCTCGAGAGCTAAATTAACGTTGAACTAATTCACATTTATATTAATTAATAGATATTCAATAAATAACAACTTTGGCGCTTGAGAAATAGAAGTATGAAAGTGAAACAAGAAAATTTACAACTTTTTCATAAATCAGATTCCGATAAAAAGTTAATGAAATGTGGGGTTGAAAAGTTATAAATTCCATAAAATATTTGGTTAAAAATCAATTGTTATAAAAACGAGGGATATTGAAAGTGCCAAAACCATGTACTACCATGGTTCTTACACATGGAAAAATCTTGTTCTAAATTTTTTTATCGATCATGCTTGATGTACATTACGATTTAAACTATTGCTTACACTATATACCATTGAACAGTTTAAAAGGAACACTTTTGTTTCACCCCATTTATTTGTTGACAACAATGATAATATCAACGATGATGTAAATAAAAGAGTGTACAAATGACATAATATATGGAGTCTGTTTGGAAGAAATTAAAATCAGATTAAAATTGAAAAAATAGTTGTTATTATTGACTTTTATTAGACGGGTGAGATTCAATAACGGTTATATTTTCAATTTTAATTATTACCAAACATGCTCTATGTTTGATTTAATTTTGATTGGGACTCGAGTGAACAGGATCGTGCTAACCTCACCTTACAATTTTTTTTAAAAAAAATATATTTAAAAAGAATTGATTGGACCATGAAATGAACTGGTCCATGCTGGCCCCTAATAGATAATGAAAGAGACCTAAGGCATTCCATTATTGGTAGTAAAAATGTCTCTAAAGTCTAAGAATGTGTTTGGTAGAGATTAAAATCGGATTAAAATTGAAAAAATAGTCGTTATTGTTAACTTTTATTTTGATTAATAGCCCTACCAAACAGACTCTAAATTTGAAAGAGTAATACTATTTATCCACACTGGGGTTACAAACACAGTCTAGATGACGTTGATGTGACATTAAATGATAGGAGAAATTAAATAAGTCATTTAATTGCACATTTCATTCAACCTATCATTTAGAGCCACTTAAACTGTGTTTGAATTCCCACTGGGGATTAATAACATTTAAGAAGTTCGGAAAATAAGTTCATAAATTTAGATGTTGGGATCACCAATGTGACATTAAATGATAAGTGAAATTAAATAAGTTCTTTAATTTCACCTTTCATTCTATCTACTTTAGAGCAACTTAGACTGTATTTGAAATTCCACTGATGATGAATAACATATACTAAGAAGTTTGGAAAATAAGTTCGTAAATTTAGATACTGGGATCACCAATAGACCACTTATTTTTCACAAATTCATTAATCGAACAAATTTGCTTATTTTTGAAACCATTAATGGCATAAATGCTTTTGACTATCTTCTCGATTATTGCACGGAAGAATTTCGAAATAACCTATTTTATTGATGAGTTTCCAATTAATGCAAAATTTAAATACATAAATATTCTCATAATTCTTGATAAACAACATATCAACATAATAGACGTATGTACAAAACTTTATGTGTTAGTCTTCTCTAATGTGTTATAATTAAAATTCGAGATAATTTTTACGCTACGACTCAAAATTTATTACATAGCGATCAACTCAAAACTAACAACATTGAGTCATCTTTGAACATTTTTCCTAATAATTTATACTCGGTTTCTTTATTGATAAATTTAAAAATTCGTAACGTTTTTCCACCACAAATGTAGGAAAAGATGTAGATATTTGGTAAGAACTCGACTTTACTACGAATTTCAGTTATCTCAGTATCATATTGCATAAATTTTCCATCAAAAATTTCAATTACGGTAATACAATAACAAAAATTTCATTAACACGATATCTTATTTCACGATATAGATTATAGACAATCTCAAAGCAAAACAAACCTATTGTTTTCTAATGCACANCATAAATTTTCCATCAAAAATTTCAATTACGGTAATACAATAACAAAAATTTCATTAACACGATATCTTATTTCACGATATAGATTATAGACAATCTCAAAGCAAAACAAACCTATTGTTTTCTAATGCACATTCAATGCCAACAGCCAACCACATTTGAGTGTCAAAACAGTGCATATCTTGAAGGCTCAATTGTCAAATTTCATACATTTGCTTTCACAAATACAAATTCTCAATTTTGGATTCCCTCTTGAGACCTATCTCTATGATAAATATTTTAGGCTTTTCAATTTCTCCATAAATATTTTTTCGCAGGCAGGTATAAAATGGTGTATCTATCCATCTGTCCGTACATCTCATATTTGCCGTCACTTTACTGCCATTTTTCTCTCTCTAAATTGCAAGACAAGTCTTCTTTCCAGCTTTTTTGAGGTCCCTCTTTCACGTTCACAGAACCCCACAAAAACAATTAACCCACCATTACCAAAGCTTTTATGAAGAAAAAAAAAACCAGCCTTTCAAAAAATAAAAATAGGTATTTGTTCTCGTGAAGATTAGATTTTTGTCTGGCTTTGTTCGAGTAAATTCTTTAAATATTAGCACTAAAATTATTATTATTTTCTTGAGTTCTTTTGGCCCACTGCAGGCCACACCTTCTACTTGTAAACTACTCCTCTTGAGCTGCTTAACTTTTTGGTGGGCTATTTTTTTTTCCTGGCTTTTGTGGGATTCTTGTATCTCTTCTTGGCATTGGGACCATATCTATGCTCATTTAGGCTCTGATTACACAGAAGACCCTTTATTTGCTTTATTGATTATCAGGAAAGAAGATCGAGGGGGTTAAGTTCAGATCATTTGTGAAGGTAAAAGCTTTCTTTTGGATTTTGAATCTAGCTGTTTATCTTTCTTTTGCTTGGATCATAAGTCTTGCATTTCTTGATTTTGTTTCATTTTTTCCGTATGATTTATGTTAGGGATTGGATTTAATGATGTAAATTAATGGGTATGTATTTTTCTATTTGATTTATGATTAAATGCGGTAATACATGTCATGATTCTTGCATCTACAGGGTTTTTCTTGAAATAAGATTTTACTTATTCGTTAAATGTCCAGAAAAATAGGCGTATACGGTCACAGATTTTCTCTAAACTATTTACCGAATGTGTTTTAATGTTTTGTTTTAGCACCCTGTGATTTTGTCTGTTGAGCTATGTTTGCTTCAAAATAGTGAAATTTGGTTTTTCTTGGGCAAAATCTATTGGATACAATGGAGAACTCACAATCAGAGTTGGTGAAACTTTTATGTATAGCTTGCCATTTGAATTTATTAAAGGTCATACTCACATGTGTTTGGAATCCAGGAGTATATGGATTAAATTCAAGTCGGGATCTTAGGGAACTAAACAGAATTATTTCTTCACATCCAATTTGGGGAAGATGTCTTCCGGAAATTTAAATACTGAATTATCGAAGAAGTATGGAAATGTGAAACTATGGGTTTTGATCTGTATATGTATGGGTGCATTTATAGTTTTGATTCTTGGTATCTTATCAATGTGGGTCATTTTTTGGAGAAAATCTCGGAGAACTTTCAACAAGTACTCCCTTTGCCAAATACCCAACGTTTCAAAGGACATTCGGGTTGACAGTGTTGGGGAAAAAGTTATGCATGATCGCCCTGAAAGTTTAATTTTGAATCTCAATGATAAATCAAGTGATAAGAATTCAGAGAAGATGTTAGTTCATTTGGGTAGGAGCAAATCAAGCGATGTTGATAATAGCAGCCAGTGCAGTTCAATGTATCATCATGAAAGGGCATGTAGTTCTCAGTCTGGAGAAGAAGGAAGTTCTGGGGCTGCCCGAAAACAATCTTCAATGTCATATGGGCTCGTAATGGCATCTCCTTTAATTGGTTTGCCCGAAACATCTCATCTTGGGTGGGGTCATTGGTTCACACTTAGAGATCTTGAAATTGCAACAAACCGGTTCTCAGCAGACAACATTCTAGGGGAAGGTGGTTATGGTGTTGTGTACCAGGGCAGACTGGTTAATGGAACAGATGTAGCAGTTAAGAAGCTTCTTAATAATCTGTGAGTATTCTTCCAACTTTACTTAAAAAAAATTTTCTACCATTCTATAGAGCTTGTATGACTGATGTTTATGATCGAATTACGAATTGCCTTGCAGTGGCCAAGCAGAGAAAGAGTTTAGGGTTGAAGTAGAGGCCATTGGCCATGTTAGACATAAGAATCTTGTGCGGCTTCTTGGCTATTGCATAGAAGGAGTTCACAGGTTAGTTTAGCATAGATTTGAAGCTGCTTTTCAGGTTACTATGGTGACTTCTTGTAGTTGATGAATGCTCCATTTGTTTTTCTGAGCCGGGTTTCTACTTGCATTTCTGTTAGCTGAGATTTTATGTTTTTTTGCTCGAAGGATGTTGGTATATGAGTATGTCAACAACGGCAATCTGGAGCAGTGGCTTCATGGGGCAATGAGACAGCATGGCACCCTTACATGGGAAGCCCGTATGAAAGTTCTGCTTGGAACAGCAAAAGCGTAAGTACATCATTTCCCACAAACTATTTGAACATGCATTTGTCTTTCACATCAGCCATTAGATTTAATGCAATAATTTACCAAGGCTTTTAACATTCCGTATCAGCCAAGTCGAAGTTTACCATTTTTATATAGTATAATATTGAACTAAACTGAAATTGAACAATTTGACAAACTGTTCAACGACTATTAAGAATTTAACTTCTGTCCTTGGCTTCAATAATTGTGTTATCTCATGTTGGGTTTGCAGGCTTGCTTATCTGCACGAAGCTATTGAACCAAAAGTTGTTCACCGAGACATCAAATCAAGTAATATCTTAATTGATGACGAGTTCAACTCTAAAGTTTCTGATTTTGGATTGGCAAAGCTTTTGGGATCTGGGGAAAGCCATATAACAACAAGAGTGATGGGAACATTTGGGTACGAGTTCTTTTCTGAGTCCAATTCTTACTATTCTCTGTGGTTGTTTGTTGTCTGATGCTACAGCAATAAACTGGTGTCTTCTTTAAATTTCAGTTATGTGGCTCCCGAATATGCAAATACTGGCTTGTTGAATGAAAAGAGTGACGTTTACAGTTTTGGTGTTCTGCTGCTTGAAGCTGTTACTGGTAGAGATCCGGTGGACTATGGACGTCCAGCTGTCGAGGTAGTAAATCCTCAGTATATAAGATATATGCTACTGATTACTGAAGTGAGTGTTCGGTATAAATGATCCATACTTTTGTTATGGCAGGTAAATCTTGTTGAGTGGCTCAAATTGATGGTAGGGAACAGAAGAGCAGAGGAAGTCGTGGACCCTAACCTTGAAGTTAGGCCCACGACGCGTGCATTGAAACGTGCGCTTCTGGTTGCACTTAGGTGTGTTGATCCTGATTCGCAGAAACGACCCAAAATGAGTCAGGTGGTTCGAATGCTCGAAGCTGATGAATTCCCCTATCGCGAGGTTCAGTTTCATATCTATCTTTGAAATTCTTTTTAGTTGCTAAGTTGCTTTTTTTAATTAAGTTTTTGCTGGCCTATCTTTTTGATTACTGCTTTCTGACAATTTAAAACATTTTAGCCGAACCTTCGCCTAAAGCACATGAAAAGACTAAGAGCAAGTTTGGTAATTATTTTTCAAGCTTATAAACTTGTCAAACATCACTTTATTCCACACGTTTCTAAGGGCCCACGATTTTTATCCACAAATTTCTAGGGCCCAAAACTTATAATTTTACTAGAAGCTTTACGTAACACACTATAACTCCAGTACATAAATGCGTAAAGGTTAAGTTGTGCTTGGTTTACCAGTGATGTAGTAGTCATTTAACGAGAATGATTACAATGTAACCAATTTGAAACCTAATCCCAAATTCCAAACATTTAGTCTCTGTAAATTGTTTGTAGCCACTTTTAAAATTTCATTTAGCCTTGATATTTCTGTATCTACGAAGGAAAATTTCCTGCTTTATTATGTCTCAATGCTTGTGAATCACCTTGGATGGAACACTCGTGTGACTGATGAACATACAATAAATTTGTTATGAACATTCCTGTCTATATGTAGTTGAAGCAAACGATAATCCATTTCAATCCGTAGATCAAGGCTGCGGTTTCTGGTCTTTCAAAGATTCTCTCTTGTTGTGCCTAATAGTTAGGCAAATATGAAAATTCATCGTTTTTGAAACAAAACGGTGCATCACGGACTAGTAGGACACATAGATCAAAATTAACCTAGTGTAGCTATATTAGATATGATTCCATAGATCTTTTTTTGTCCCCTCTAAATTTTATGTAACTCTGACTTAATCGAAAAATTTGAGGTAATAACTAGACTACTTGATTAACCCCTCAAACTTCGAATTTTTCATTGCTGCAGGATCGGAAGACGAGAAAAAGCAGAACAACTAGCATGGAAATCGAATCAATGGAGGGGGGCTGTGGTTCTTCAGCCGACCAAGAAAGCAGCGGGGTAGGACAATCAGAGAGCCATACATCTGAACCAAAGCATGGATAGGACTGACAGGCTAATACCTTGGGTGAATAATTGCTTCTCACCCTCCTATTGCTATTCACATTTTCGAAATTTGTTTCTCCTATATGATAGTCGAGTAATTGCGGAAAGGAATAGTCAGTTCTAAATTCTTGAATCATTGGCAGCTCTTTCAAGTGTGTTTGCTGTCGTCTGGGTGTAGTAGGATGAGGTATGGTGCCATAGATATAAACAAGGCGAGGAACCAGAGAGTGTTGTCCATACAGATTTCATTTGTGGATTAATGGCTCGTCTCGAAAACTTTTATGATCATAATTTTTTTTTCCATCTTTTTTGTACCTCTCACTCGATTATGATCATCATTCCATGATGCTTGCTGATTTGTTATGTTTCTTTCATTTTTTATGACATATCTTGCAACACCCGACCCCTTTTCTCTCTCCCTCTAGTGGATAAAGTAGGCAAGCATGAACCAGGGCCAGGATGTGTGCTTGTGAAGACAAGGACCTGTGTGGTGAATACTTTTTCTGACTGCTCCTCATGGGACTCTCAGGCAACTTCTGTAAACATGGGAGTGGGAGACGGAGACCTGGTAGTCCCTACATTGTTTAAATTTAATGTCATTCACCTCTTAGTAGTACTATTTTTGTCGAGTTCTGCCAGGATTCATCAGTCATATGATCATCCACTCTGACAGCAGGACAGGATAAGATTCTTAATTTAACGACATATGTCATATGATCATCAACTCTGACAGTAGGATAGGATAAGATTCTTAATTTAACGACATATCAGAGCCAATAAAGGTCTTACATTCAATTCTCTCATAGCCTCCTTGCACGCACAATGAGGGAGAGAACTGAAATGACACCACATTTTTCGCCCATTCATTTAAAGACAATAGACTTGCAGTGTAAAGTTGGTTGAGCTACTTGATTTCTGTCCAACATAGTCTTTTCATTTGCATGGCCATTTCTTGGTTAAAAATTACGGTTGTGCTAGAATAGCCCATCACCCGTCAAAGATGGTAATACAGCTTGCAAATTTTTCTAGTAGATCTAATTTGATTAAATTTGCGACGATAGAAACATGTCAAGCGATGGTTAGCTTAGGTAAAAACACTTCTTTTTCGGGAAAAAAAAAACTGCCATTTACTAATTTTCGTGAATGTTAGTGAACCGTGTACTTGTCTGTGTACTTTGATAATAGAGAAGTGTTGCATTACCAGGAAGGGTGTGACACCCTCCTTAACCGAGCACACACCCTCCCTGACCAAGCACACACATGGGGGGGAGGGGAGAATTTTTTTTCCATTTTTTATTCACGTCGGTCCCACACCCTATATGAGTGTAGTTCAACTAAGTGGGCAACCAATTCGGGCAAAGTAGCTTAATTCTTGATAATATATTGAATCACAATATCTAATTTTTTAAGCTATTAAATACGTAAAAATGATTTACATAAATTATGTTTCTTATTACTTGAACTGTGAAGCTTAGGTTAATTTAACTCGAAAATTAATTTTATGAATTTAAATAAGCAAATATGTTCTCTCTCTTAAAAAAAAAAATAAAAGAAAACTTTTAAATGAGAGTTTAACACAGAGTCGAATGGACATGGGGGTGGCGACCGTCTCCACAACATTCAAAAAATCTCTAAAGATATATATATTTTGCACCCTAAAAAATTTTCGCCCCTCAAACGAGCTGCTTCGTCATTGGTTTAACAAAATATCATAGCAAATATATGTTATGTATGGTTGAAAATAAAGTTTAATAATTTATGAATGATTTATAATATGGCCAAATGGAGGATTCTTACTTGTTGAACTTTTGATTAAAAAATGGATCCAATCTTCACATGTGACAACGAGTTAATATGAATAAATTCATTCTTTTTCGAACGTCTTAAACTTTTAGACAATTTGATTTTGTATATAAATGTGAAGTATATGTATAACATGATGGTGATGGACTTTAAGACATTCGTCAGTAATAATCATGATCAACGAAAATTCGTTTAGAATCGATAAACTTCTTATGTGGAATACCACGGCCATCACCCACTTATTTTTTTATTTTATTTTTTGGTCAATGATGATTATTTGAATTTATCAACATTTTTTTTATAAAGTCAAAGTACTATCGACTAATGTTTCGTCGGTAAATTTAGATGCTGTCACCTATGGCTCATCTGTTGGTGATGGTCTATTTGTTGATGATAGCCGTTGTTCGCATTTGGAAACTAAAGCCTACAAATTATCAGTCGGTATAGGCTAAGATGTTTTCTTTATTATAAAGATGAACATGGTGTCCTGAGATTTTTTTGTTTCCTTTTCTAGTAAAGGTTTTGGATCGAAGTTATTCATACTTTATTACTTCAAAATTTTAAATAGAAAAATGTTATTTAAGAGAAAATTACATCAAAACCTACTTTTAGATCACCATTTTCATAAATCTTGATTAAAGTTTCATATTGCAAAAATCAGATTTTAATTAATAAT
>CAIGRO010100758.1:0-15002 GCA_903798355.1 Fraxinus baroniana | reverse complement strand
AATATTATTACTTTAATGGACAATTTTCATAAAAAACGAAGTCAAACGAATACCAAACTTTCAATATTTTTCATGAAAAATTATACTAATCAAATACAATTAATTACAATTTCCAGCAAAACAATTTCTAGAAAAATATTTTCCCTGTAAAACATGTTATGTCCACCCATTTTCCACATTTCTATCAAACGGACCCTTATAATCAAAATCGTTCCTGATTGGTATTTACATAATTAAATCCATGTTACAGGAGTTAGGATTAATTAAATACTAGATCTAACATTACTTATTGTGAACTCAAGCCGAGATTGAGTCTAAGAATGAGCAAGGAGTGAGCCGATGAACTCATGTCTAGATTTGATTATTGGCCTAACTTTCTTGCTCAATACTAAGGTGATTGACTTTGATAACTTAGAAGGATCTACACTACTTAATAAACGTATCATGTGAGCCTCTTTTTGAAATATCTATCACGTTTGACAATTTTAGCAAAATAGGTCGTTAAATAAGTAAAGAGAGGCTTGTTTCGCATTATCAACTTTAGCTTCTTTATGATTTCATGTGGCGGTGCACAAACCAAATAAAAAGTAGGGTTGTCTCAACGAAAGGAGGACCTACAACGGCAGGCCCAACTTCACTTTTGTATATTTCGCATAGCCGAACTCTTATCGAGTGTGTTTGATGCACATTTTTTTAGGAGAGAATGTATTTTTTATGATGTGATGGTGAATATGATGTTGAAAAAGAAGAAAAAATTATTGATGTGATGAAAAATATTATTTTATTGAAAAACATGTAATTGAAAATGAGTAGAATAATGAAAAAAAAATGAGAATGTGACTCAAAAAAGGACGACCTAATTTCTTCTCTCTCGTAATGGACATATTTCTGTAATTAGCTAGTTAACCAATCAATCTTGCAATGAAAATACCCCTACAAGCTACATAGGGTTTGAAGAAATCAACCTACATCATTAGAATAATTATGCATGGGATCGGGACACGTGTTAGCTTTGGTTTCGGATAGGATCGTCTCTCACCTAAACAATTCATAAAAAATTGAATAATTCTAATTGATCATCTTTGTTAATTAACTCAAGGGTTGACAACAAAATTTTAGATTAAGCTGAAATGGCCATGTGGGCCCTGTTTCAATAGCACAAACATGCAACATTATTTAAGGGAAAATCCCCTCGTACATGATGGGGGTACCGAATGGTGTACCCTCCCTCATAATGTGTGCGAGTCCCGTGTGTGTTTTTAAAATGGCGGCTCGTGGTCCCCATCTCGTAATGTGAGTGGGGTGTAAACGATTAAGTAAAAAATTATGTACATCTAGCACAATCCATTATTTAAAAGGGGGTCATGCTACAGCCCCCTTCACACGAGAGGGGGCCCTCCCAACATTAAAAATGACACCCCACACATGGCACAATATGATTGGTTCAGAACCCGCAAACTATGGTGACAATTAGGCAAATGTCATTTTGTTAGCAATATTCAATTGTAATAAATCTTTATTTGTCAAAATATTACAATAATGACTGGTTCCATTTAGCGTCACAAGACTTGCTATTTTTTATTAGTGGATACCAAATAATTCAACATTCTATCCATTGAAGCCTTTAGAACAAAAAATAACATATACAAATGGATGAGGACAACATATTAAGGAATATTTGTTTGGGAGGGACACATGTTTGGAATTATGTATGCATTCTCATTTCGTATCGTGGCATAAATTTGCTAAGATTAAAAATTAATCATTTCGAGTTATTTCCACTTTATCATGAACTCAATAATTTCACAGTTCTATTGTACTACTTTCTTACTCAAACCAATTATCTTGCTAATACGTGCGCGTTAGGTTTTCTATCATTCTTATCGTTTATAAATAAAATCGATCAATCAAACATCATTTGATGTCAAAATACATTTTACCTTCTCCTTTCCTATAAGCATAGACTTAAAATAAAAAGAATTTCAATAATCCAATTGACATATGAACTTATAACATCTAATCATGAAGCCTCAATATTTTCGGATTACTTAGTGTGTAAATTTATGCAAATTTATTGTGCATTGGACAATTTTACTAAATGATCCCAAATGGACATGTCAAATCAAATAAAGCCCTGTTTGATAGAAATTAAAATTTAAATCTTATATAAATTTCGATAAAAGTTGATGAAATGTGTGATTAAGAAGTTGTCAATATCATGAAATGTGTTTAAAATTAATTGTTGATTTTAACTTAATTAAATCTTTTTTAATCCCACCAAACATGGGCAAATAAAATTAAACAATAACAAATATCTTTTACATTTCATTTTTTAGTGATATTTAATATCATTAATCTAATATAATAAACATGCCATATCTAATGGAGACTTGGGACTTTGAAGTTCATAAATTGACTATTTGGATCACTTAGTTTTATATATTAATTTACATTAAAATTCTTTATTTATGTAGTATATAATTGTTATGAAAGTCACACAATGTAAGTTGACTAAAAATGTAGTGTCACGAAAGTGATACTAATCAGTAGCGGAGCCAATTGATGGTTAGTGGGGTAGATTTAGAGAACGAATTCCATAGTTAACGACTTCGTTACTTTGTAAACGATACAATATTCACATATCTCAACTTTTGGAAAATATTTTTTTTTAATTATTAATTCATTTGTTGGTTTCTTTACTTTTTAAAGTCCTTTTTTCGAGATTATATACTTCAACTTTCCTCCAAAGTACTGCCACTGTAATTGCAACATTGTTCCCAATCTATTTTAGAACAACAAGTTGGTCTCCTACTTAAAAGGGAAACAAATCAATCCTCCACCTTTCTATCCGATGACAAAGACGGTACAAATATTGTTTAATTGTCACACGACCCTCAAAGATACTTTCAAAGTACTTTTAACATTCAAAGATTTTTTAGAGAAATTGTTACAAAAAGGTGCTAATGAATTGTGTATACAAGAGAGTCGAATTTTATAGCATCATTTCTAGTTGTTAGAATTATAGTATATATTTGTTATGTAGTTGTAAATTGACTCGACGGTAAAATAGATAAATATAACCTATTTTTCTTATTTAGAGCATATCTAGCTAAGCCTAAAATAAATGTAAATTTAATTAAAAGTAACTTTTAAGCTTTGCCAAACATGTTTGTAGTCTTAAAGATACTTTTAAGCAACTTTCTTCCCAAAAACTTTTCTTTAAAGGTTGGTTTTATTTTTTTCTTTGAATTTTAGTACAAAAGTTGGCTTTTCAGTATGCTCACTCTTCATTATTTATTAAGAATGTAAGTCCTTGTTTGTTATACATTAAAATTTTCATTTTCATTCTTCTACTCATTTTCAATCACACATTTTTCAATAAAATAATATTTTTCATCACATCAATAATTTTTTCTTCTTTCTTTACCATACATTCTCCATCAATCTACTATTTCAGAATATATTCTTCCAAAATAATGTGACTCAAATACATCTTCTTCTAAGCTTAACCAAACTCTACTAGGTTGGGTTCATAAATTGGAATTTTATGTCAAATTTGAGGGGTTTTTAGTAATATATATATAGGATAAACTTTTGTGTAAAGGAAGGGTGGATACAAATGGTTCTCTTATCCATTTCCCCCCTAAACAACAAAAGGCAAGAAATGAGAAATTAGAAGAATACTCAACCAACAAGAATCCCATCTCGTCAATGGCTGAAACTATAATGAGCTTCTCAGTTATCAATCCTCATATCCAAACAACAAAACTATACTTCAATTCATTTTCAGGAAAAGTATGCATATTTTAATTCCCTTCCATTTTCTTATCGAATATGGTTCATAATCTCACATCAAAAATTGTATTTTTTTTCCAGCTTAGGCAATGTCCAAGTTCAACATTTGGCTGTGGCAACATGCATCAGGTGAGTATGTTTCTGTATGTTTGCTATACAAATATTGGATAGGACCGAACATTATAATAAACAAAATTTTGACTTCTTTAACATTGTCCGTGTTATTTGAGTAGAAAATTTACAAGAGAAGTTCAACGGTTAAAGTCAACGCTATACCAGATTGGCCATTGATGGCTGTTTTAGTTGAGCATATGGAAGGGCAGAGAGACCTCATTACCCACAAGTCAATTTGGCACCTTAGCGATGCGGCCATGAAGAATGTTTGTGAGTACATAATCACTGAAGGCATTGTTTGGTTTAATTTTTAACTTATTTTTTTACTTGATACTATCAAGTTTTGTCGTGTCTAACAAACCAAATATGACATGCTCCTTTTTAAATCTTCTTCTCTCCTTCAACTGCTAATTATTTTCGCTTACTCCTTCCAATGTAGACACGTTGTACGTCATGTTTACTTGTTGGGGATGCTGTTTCTTTGGTTCTACAAAAGTAAGTTTTATACAAATGCTACTAATTTTCTGAAAATTTTCATTTAAAACTCAGTTCATTTCTTGAATTCTTTCTCAAAATTCACCACATGTGGTTAGGATCCTTATTATGATTCAGAAGAGTACAGAAAAGATGGAGGAGATGGCACTGGACATTGGGTCTATGAAAAGGTACAATTCTCTTAGTGCACCTATAATATTACCTCGAAAATTGTCTGATCTTTGAACTAGATTATTAGTGCTTCTGTATTACGACATGTCTCTCGATGTCTGTCCATATCATGAATACTTTTAATATCTGTGCTGTAGTTTTATTTATAACAAAGTCTAAGCTAAATAACTCAATTGTAAGAAAGTTTAAGAAACAAGCAAAAGTAGAAAACATGTCAAACGGAACTTAAATCGTATAGTGGGAATTCAACCAGTGTTTTTAACCAGTTGAAACTTACTAATGACATTTCAGTATAAACTATAAAGTATACATGATTTATGTTAGTCAAGAAATGATAGAATACTCCTCCAACTCAGGGCAATAGGTTTTCCACACATTTTCCAATCAAGCTAGAGTGGAACACAACTTAATTACACATTTGATACACATTATTACAAAATTTTAGCTTCATTTTTTTATATTCCCTATTTCTGTCTAATTTACATTATCGATCATGCTGCAGCAAGAAGACATCGAGGAATCAGCTAGAGCAAAGTTGTTGCGTGAGGAGCTAATTGAGGAAATTGAGCAGAAGGTTGGAGGCCTGAGAGAGTTGGAAGAAGCCAGCAAGAAAGAAGAGCTTGTGAAGTGAATCAGTTCTCTTTTTTCTCCATTTGATTACAAATTCTCCGCACATATATATCAATGCATCTGCAATGTCATAAAAGATGTATAGAACAAAGACGGAATTAATTTCAAGTATATGTAATGAATGGAACTCAAAGGCAAAAAGTAAAAATTCTTCGCAGAAATGTTCAGGTAAGTTTATTTGTGCAAGGAAGTTGGTTTAATTTAATAGCGCTATTTAGTGCCACCATCCAACACAGATATATATGTACACTCATGGCAAATATGATAACATTCATCACCACAAACGTATGCCTTCATTGTGACTGGAACAGTATATTTCTTTTGATGCCATTGGAGCCTAAGTGGTCAGCACCAGGCTTCTGCAAAAAGCACCATTTCAAATCTCCGTTCTTTGTTAGGTAATCATCAGGCATTATAAAAACCACACAGATTCCCCAGTGTTGGTGAAAAGAAACAAACTTGTAAGAAACAGGGTACATAACTTCAGTATAAACAGTTTTCCCTTGAAAAACTACCAACATAGACTACGTAAACAAGTGGATTCGCAAATGGAGAAAGCATGGAAATGGCATTTGTGAAATAAGAAAAATAACTTGGTAAGTACAACAATTTCTAACATAATCTAGACAACAATTCATTGCAAAGTGTAACAAGAAGACACAAAGCTTTCCAAAAGAACTATTTCAATAATAAATGGTTTGCCTCAGAGGTAGTGACAATCTCGTATGATCATCATCTTTTATCTCTGATAATACGTGCTATAAGAAATGCATCACAGGCAAACCAGAAACTTAAATTCATAAAATATATCAACTGTTGCATTTTTTGACCGGAGTATTGCTGCTGGTGGTGCTGATCCAGTACATTCAAGCCAAATAAAACTCAAGCTGGAAGAAGCACCAGGCTCAATTTCCGGATGATATGCAACATGGCATCATTTTTAAAAATATCAAAATGAAATAAAAATAAAAAATCAAAGTAAATTGGATTCAATAAAAGATTTCTCGTGCCATAAAAAACACATCTTTTGGACATAATAACTGGGAAAAATGTTATAGAGCCTCAGCTGCGATGATTCATAAGCATAAATAATCATAGTTTAACCTCATAATCATGCAATAGATACATCATTGGCAAACCTTTCACATTCTTCGTAAAATAATTTGTAAAGGGAAACAAACTGAATAGAACTATCTCCATGCATTTACACTATGTTAGAAATAATTGCAAAAGCAAAGGAAAAATAAAAACAAAATTTACCTGATGCATCAGAGAGATTCCCATCGACAAATCATCATACTCTTAAGCGAGTTCTGATGTCCCTGTCTGTTTTATCGTCACTTGCATTAACAAATTGATTTAAATTAAGGAAAACAAATTATTCGCTACTCAATTTCAGCTTAGGCAACGAAGTCAAACTAAATAAATTCACAGCAAAAAAATTTACATTAGATAGAATAACGTTTAATGTCTCGCAACCTCATATTAATATTAACCAAGCGATGAAATTATAATTGCATAGATAATTAAATAATCAACAATTACACTGACAAACAACGAGACAGATTTCGTTTCAGCTCAAAGTCATGGCGAAGGTTTTAATTTGGGGTTGTATATATAGCGGATCGTATTGAGAGGATTGGGGCTAGGGTTTCAGAATGGAACCCATATACGCCAAATGGCAAATAGATTGTTCTTTTCGCCTAAATGCCTAATAAGGCTAGAATAGGAGAGAAACTTGGGCAACTACAAAATGGTTAGTTAATAAGTGAAGAAAAAAAAATTCAAAACGAAAATAAGAAAAATTGGGAAGTTATTGATATGGTCTTGAAGAAATGGCCTAATTCTATATGAGAAAAAATTAAAAATAAGGTGTTTGAAGTTTGCAATTCAAAAATCAGGTTTTTAGTTTAAAAATTCAAAAATCAGGTTTTTTTATTTATTTTTATTAAATAAAGATAATAAAGTCACATTTTTGTGATTAATGGTCACATATTCATAATTACAAGTCACGAATTTATTTACTGGTCACATATCGTCAAATTTTTTGGTCACAAATTATTTCGAGGTCACATATCAAAAAATTTATACGTCACACATTATTTCAAAGTCACAGATTTTTAAATTAGTTAGTCACAAATTATTTTTGAGTCACATTTGTTAGTCAAAGATTAGTTTTTAGTCACATATTGACAGAATTCTTAGCCGCATGGAATATATATATATATTTTTAAATCCCGTTTCTTCATTCCAACATTTATTTGTTTTGAACGATAATCATTTTCTAACATTCGGAAGCACTGTATTTACTTGCTCTCATTCTTCAGCTCCTTTTCAAAATCACGAGCACAAGCTCGATTTATGAGATGGTATTACAAGAACCAGAGTGAATGCTTCAAAATCGTCATGATCCTCGAACACATCCTCAAAATCGGCACCACCACCTCAAAAGGATTTTGGATTAAGTTTTGAGCACTATTAATTTGATTATTAGTTAATTTGAGACATTTTTCTAGTATTCTCCGACGAGCCCTTCACACACTCGCCTTACTTGAATTTGGCCAATCTTTCTCCTCTTCTTCTTCAATAGGTGGTGGTGTTAGTGGGTTCTTGCTGTTGCTGTTGCTGTGGCTGTGGCAATGGTGTTTTAATCTCTTCTAACTAGGGAATCGTAAAATTGGGTGGGATTTGATTTGTTAGTGGGTTTAATCTCTTGCTCTGTTTCAATGGTGTGAGTTGTTGAGTAGTTGTTGTTGTAGCTTTTTTATCGGTGGCGTCAACGTTGAGTGGGTGTGGTGGCATCAACCAATGCTGCTATTGTTGGTGGTTCTGGGGTAAGGGGTTATAATTGTGTTTTTTTTTATTAAAAAAAAGTAAAATCACAATTTTATACTTTAAAATTAGTCAAAATTATGGCTAATGTCAATTATTTGTCAATTAACGGTCATACCAATAGAAAGTCGAGTGAGAATTTTTGAAATGTTTGATATCGTAGATGACACAAATAAAAGGGTTGTGCAAAATCTGCTATCAAATGAAATGTTTGGTACTGTGACTGCAATTTTTCCAAAAATAAATAAATGTGGACTCAAGGTGAGAAATAAAGATTTTCTAATCCCTACTCCGCCTCGCCCCCGACAATCCTCGACTAAGCTAGCCCTAAACCATCCCACCTTCGCCCCCTTTTCCAGTGGCAAATTCAGCCATGAGTTTGAACAGGGGTTGCAATACAAATGCACATAGGTTTATCTTACACAAAATTAAAAAAAAAAAAAAAAAAAAAAGACTCGTTTGATACTGTATCTGAGATTTGTGCAACGGGCGGAAAAAGATGGTGACAAAGTCCAGAGCATGAAAAGTTTTGCATGCATGGGCGGGGCCGGAGGCGGCAGCAGATATTTCAAAAACTTAAATCGAATGGCTACAATTCTATTGTCTGCATACTCTAGAGCTAAATTATTTCACGCTCAAACATTAAATTTAGCACGTGTTGGAACTTGGAAGGATAATGTTCATATATTCAATGGTCTTGGCATGTCTCCAACTTTTCTTGATTAACAAATAGGTTCTCAACTTTTTAAAGTTGTGGCGCCTTAATCTCAACCTAAAGTTTCTAATCAATTAACTCTTAAATAGTTATAATGTAAACATAAATAATCTCAACAAGGAAAAAAGGTTGAAAAAAAAAAAAAAATTTAAATTCACCACATCACCCTATGAGCTTCTTTCCCCACACCAAAACCCTATGGTTTCCTTGCCCACCCCTTCTAGATTTGTCAATTGTCCCTTATGGTTTGAACTCCCTTCCCGTGTGGTTCCTCATCATCCCCCGTTGCCCCACATCCCCGTTGGTGCACCTCCCATTTCCCCACCCTCTACTTGGACCAGAGTGGGTAGGGTGATAAAAGGGATAATGGGAAGGTCACTAGAGGAAAAATGAACCATGCTAGGCTTACAAATTTTTTTGACAAAAACCTTGACAAAATGTTTTTTTGTCAAATATTTTTTTGTACAAATAGCTTTATTCAGGAAAAATTATTACTTTGTAAAAGTAAAAAGATATAGTCGTCTTTTAAATTAAAATTACACCTTTTTTTATTGTAATATAGATGGAAGCCGTTGATGTGGATTAAGGTGCTACAAATCATAAAGGTTTAGGACTTATTCGTACAAAATTAATAAATTGAAGCGTCCTACTCCAATTCTCCCTATACAAAGGGAAAAGGCAACAAAAGTAAAAGAAAGAAGCAAAAAGGCAAATTGAAAAAGGCCAGAAGCAGTTATGGCATTTGGGACCCACATATTCATAACTTGTGGTTTACATTTGCCGTAAACATCAAAATATCTCAATTGCTTATCCACTTGCTAATGTATCCAAATGTCGTGTATATCAAACTTTTTAAAATTTATTACGATAATACTAAACAATTAAATGTCTACATCAAAGGACCCCATCTATTTTTTAGTTGAAGTCTATCTGTATATGCATTGGAGAATTCTAATGTAAATTTAATATGAATATATCTTTTAAATTATTAATCAACATTTACATGGAGGTGTGGGATAATTTTTTTTTTTTTTTAGAGAAGCAAACCATTAACGACAGACTTTCTGTTCTTATGATAATCCATCGTCAAAGAATATTAGGGACGATATTTTTCAATTGCAAATATGTAGGCCTTGTTTGAGCCATATTTTTTTCTCCTTAAAATGAAAAATATGATCGTTATCCATCACATCAACATTTAAATTCAAATTTTCTATCTTTTATGTGGGCCCAATAACGAATTATATTTTTCATTCTCATTTTTAAAAAAGTTGGCTAAAACAGGGGCGTAGTTGGCATTCATTAACACTTTTTTGATAAACTAATAGTTCAAATCCTACTTGTGGTAGATGCATCACGAGAAAATTATTTGGGACGTTCAAATCAGATCTTTTAAAAATTTAAATGGTTAGAGATGAAACATATACAGGTTTTTTAATTTGGGATAATTGCAGCTGTAGTCCCAAAACTTTTAACTTTTTTTTCAGAGTTGACTCTAACATTCACTTTGTGTTACCTACATTTTCAAACCTTTCAAAAATTAGCACATGGGATCTAAATGGACGTTTTCTATTAGATAAAAACACAATCATAATAATTAGATAAAAAATTTGCACCCCCAACCCTATTAAGCAAAATCAATAGCCATCACCACCTCCACCTCCACCATTACCTTTTTCCCTAACCATTCATTTTTGAATAAATCCGAATGTACATAAAGAATTTTTACCTATCCTCACATGGATAATAATTAATAAAAAATGGCAAAAAAATCCCACCCCCTATTGTCAAGTATCATACCTCAAGCACTTCTCCATTTTCTGCCACCAAATCCGACGTATCTTCTTACAAAACCTTTAATTTTTCCTGAAATCCAAGCCCAATTTCATAGCTCCCTTTGTCTTCTTGGGTCTAATAGACAACACTGCAAAAAAACTCAAAACACACCAAATTACAGGGAGCGTGAAATTCATATGGCATGAAATCTTTGTAATTTACAAAAAGCCCTAAAAAAGAAATTGAAAATTTTGATAATAAAGAGCAAAATGCTGTTGAGGGGAGGGGCATGCTATGCTGCCATAAGCGAGAATCGGAGCACTTTCGAATTTTCCAATTCAATTCGTTGGCAAAACGGAAATGGGTTTGTGTTGTGCAATTCTTCGGACAGGGCTCGGAAGGCCCCAATTATTAAGGATTCTGGCGGTGGCCAATGGCGAGGCAAAAACCAAACAGTAGGCGACAGGCGGTAACGGGGCTGTGATGGTGGATTTTTGGTTTTAGGAGGCGAGGTGGGCGGGAGGGTGTTGTGGGAAGAAGATGAACAGTGATTGAGTTTTAATTTTTTGATTTTATTTTGTTTTATAGTTTTTTAATTTTAATCCAAAGTTGTCATTTTATTCCTTTTAAAATTGATAAAAATTTATTTTTTGAGTCAATTAACGGTCAAATTAACATGAATTATCCATTTGGACCGCAAGTGCTAATTTTTGAAAAGTTTGGGAACGTGGATGACACAAAATGAATTTCAGGATCAAGTCCATAAAAAAGTGAAAGATTTGAACCTTTTCTACAATTATTCCTTTTAATTTTTAAATCGATATTGACAAGACATGAACTTTAAAATCTTTCTTTTGATACCCATATCAAGGGACCATTTGACATGAAGTTTGAAATGTTAAAATGAGTTTTTGAGTTTCAAAAGTAGCTTTTGGATTCGTTTGACTAATTTTATAAAAGTATTTTTGTCAATTAGAAGAAGTTTTAGAGGAAGTTAATCTAATATGACTTCCTTTAAAAGTACCTTTAAAATAGGAAGTGCTTTTAACAATTATTTTTCAAAAAAAAATTTAAGGTCGTTTCCTCTCAAAAATTTTCTACATGATGCAAAAGTCATGTCAAACGGACCCGAAGTTCCTGTTTGAGTTCCATTTTCTAATAATTCATTCTTTTTGAACTTATTTCCTACCATATATTTTTTAATAAAATAATTTTACATGTAAATTCTAAATTTTTCCATACTTTTAAACTACAAAATCTCCAAAATAACTATTACAAAATTCATTTTCACAAAAAAGAAGAAGGCTGAGCTAAAGCACTTCACTCAAATGTTTAAATGGTTAAAGAAATGACAAATTAATTTATTGAAACTTTGCATCCAAGGGGTAGGTAAACTTATATATCATCTACCTACCGTTTTTTTTTATTTTTTTTTTCCTCATGAAGTTGGGTTCTGGAAAGGATATTCACATAGCTGTTTATAAAATTCTTAATCTTATCCACATGCAAGTAGGCATTAAAGGGAAATCTAGACAGAGAATGATTGGCCCTTCGAACGCCCCTTCATGTGCGTTCTCAATTGATTGAAACTTAATAGGTTCACAATTTTCGAGTGCCGACGAGACCTGATGTTAAGATTTTTACCTACTTTAATACCATGTAAACCCCCTTATCTAGAAACTCAAGTTGTCAAAAAAGAAAAAAAAACACATTTATTTATATAATTCTTTTGTTAAACTGGAAGGAACCGACAAATTACATATTATTAGAATGTTACACGAGTTTCTCAAAATTGCCAACAGAAGAAACTAGAGTTACACTTGTTGCATCCAATTGAATGTCACACTCTTGATCTCCTCCTGTCAGTATTTTTCTACAGAGATATGTACATTATGACACGCTCACCAACCAAACGAAGCACCTCGTCAACGTTAAAAGACAAGAACAACTAGTTTTCACAATGGTTGATCCAAGATTGCCCCCATGACCAAGGCCTTTCAGAAGAAACTAGACCTTAAGCCTTCATTTCTGTTGCTATCCAATAAGTGGTTAAACACTTAAACTATCACTTCAGGCACTCTCCTGGAAGCCAATGGACCTAGATAATGCTGCAGGATTAGCGTGCATTACAGGGGAAGCCATAGCCACAGGTTTCTTTTCATCACTTTTTGGTTGCAAGGCCCTAAAAAGGCCTTCCCTTCTTATGGAATCATACTTGATCCCGAGCGTTGCCCATATTGGACTCTTTGCTGCTTCATCAGGATTATCAATCCGTAAGGTTTTTGGAACCACAATAGAACTTTCAGATTTCTTCTCTTCAAGGCATTCTTTACTCTCTGGCTTGTTTGGTTTGAGCAATTCCCCATCCCTTGTATGCTTGCCCAGTGGTAAGTTGGGACTGGCGTCCGATATCTTTTCATTTGGTGTAGGTAGTTGAAATGGTAACCACGGAACGTTCCAATAAGGTGTAGGGTAGAATGGCATGGGAAATCCTGTAGGGCAGATGGGTGGCACTGGAACTGCAGAACCCCAGGGTACAGGCCAAGGAACCCCTGGAAGACGTGGATCTGGATAAGGAAAGCCGTTATTATTTTGCACAACTGGCTCTAGGGATCCATTCTTGCCTCCCTCTACCGATGACTTTGATGTTGTGATGGATGATCCACTATGACAATCATCAACATTCTCGACAATTTTGTAAGAAAGTGGAGCCACTCGATCACCTTTATAATACCCATTTTGAATACAATTTGGTACTTCTATATCTGCAAGATTCGAAACAGAAGCCATCAATTCATGAATTTGAGAGTCGGGACCGAAGGACAGAACAGTGCCATTTGGCCTAAATGTTGCGTGATGGAATCCATTTCGACTTTCGAGTTGAGATGCTCGAAGGGCTTCAGAGATTGTGACGTGATGGCAATGAGAGGCAGAGTTCTTGTTCTTGCGTCGACCAGCACCCACGGGCATATTCCTCATATTACCACCAGCCGTCCAATATCTTTGACAACTCCTGCAGAAATGGCGAGGCTGATTGATGTTGTAATTGTTGTAGTAACAGAACTTCGTATCCATGCTCTTACAACGGGGACATGGAAGGATTTTGTCCGGCTTCTTCAGAGTTTTGTGCTGTGAATTTGTTCCATTGCTTTGATCATTCTCACTTTTAAGAGGATGTATTGATGCAACATCTTCATCAATGGGGGGAGTTTTTGGATCATCAAATTCTGATAAAGGGTTAGAGTTTAGGGATTCCCCTGCAGCTGGAAGCTGGTCCTTTTGTGGATTCGATTCCCAACACTGTCGTTCTGATCCCTCCTAGAATTCAAAGAAAAATTCCTATGAGTTCTTCATGTACAAACTCTGATATAACTTTTGGAATAATGCTATATAGCACCACTTCTAAAACACCAGTGTAGAGACACCAAGTGATAGGCTGAATGAAAGGTGGAATAAGTGATTCATTTAATTATACCCAAATTAGTGCCACTTAGACTAGTATTTGTGCTAAATATCGTTACTCTTAACTTTTAATTGATCAAATTTATTGCAGACCATTCATATTCATATTCATATTCTGCATCAGGTTGATAAAATAGTATGAAAAATTCAACCGGTGGACTCCAATTCTGTCCCCAGTAAAGATGTAAAGAGATGAGTGTATAAAATACTCAAGAGCTACTTCAATTTTATAAATTAAATTTGAAATTTACTAAGTTTTACAAAATTAAATTTAGAACATTACAACAATGAATCTAAAAAAAGATAAGAGGGCATAAAAAAAAAACCACTTAAAAATAATAATAATAATAATAAAGGATTTAAACTTTTAAATCAAATTAAACAATTGAAGAACACAAAATATGTATTAAAACCCAGATGGAAAATACCCAGATAGTTCAAAAGGCACATAATATTCATTGAATTTGAAAAAGAGCAACTACAAATTACCTCTTCAATCTGTGCTTTTTCTTCACCTGCATCTTGTTCTTGTTCGACTCTGCTCACTTTATTATCATCCAAACAGAACCCATTATATGATCCACCACAATTTTCATCATCAATCTCGTCGGAAGACTCGCCACCGGAGAGCACGGAAACCTTTTTCCCGTTTTCCGGCAGCATAATCTTCATCCCAAACAGTTTTATCTCCGGCTCCTTTGCTTCCATCATTTTCTTCCCACTAAAAGAGTGTGAAATGACAAACACATAGGCTTTGTTGGCAGTGCTAAGCAGTACAATTTTGATCCTTCTTATAAGTTTATAATTAAAAAAAACAGCCCTTAAAAATGTGGATCCCACGTCAGCAATTTTTCTGATTTTCTCATCCACAAGATTTTATGGTGGCCACAGAGAATAAGTATTTATTTTATAGTTTATCTACTTGTACATAATTTTTTTTATATCAAGGTATCCACTCTCTCACAAGAGAATGGAACCCACTGGAATAAAAAATATTATTTTCAAGTGGGCC
>CAIGRO010100735.1:0-13560 GCA_903798355.1 Fraxinus baroniana | reverse complement strand
AAAAAAAAAATCATTTTTATTGACAATTTCCCTGTAAAACAAAGCCAAACGAATGGTATTCGGTATGGTAATTTTTTATTTATTTATTTATTTTTTTGACAATTGGAACAAATTCAAGACTCATTGGTAGAAAAATTATTATTTTAATGGATAATTTTCAAAAAAATAAAATAAAAATGAAGTCAAACAGACCCCAAACTTTCAACATTTTTCAGGTGACAAATTATATCAATCAAACACAATTAATTACAATTTTCATTAAAACAATTTTTAGACAATTCAATTCCCTGTAAAATGTACTTTGGCTTCTTCTCTCTTTTTATATATGAATCTTAATTTTCTAAATAGGATATTATCAAATTAGGTAAAGTTAAAAATCTAAAAGTTATAATGATTTTTATACTTCCCTAAATATCTACTTTCCCCCCCTAAAATCCTTGTGTACTTATCTAAAAACCCTTCCATCCATTCTCATATATCGGTGTCTCAAACAAGTAACTAACATTTTCAAATATCTAAAAGATCAATTTTCTCCTTGGCATATGTGGGATTCAAACCTTGTTCGAATGGGGCTCCCATAATTTACACTAAAGTCATATTTTAGGTGTTGCCACTTTATTAAAATTGCACTTTTAACTGGATGGCAACACGTGTAATGATTTGCACCGTTGAATTACCTTGTCGATGCTTCTACCTTATATGGATTTTTCATTTGGTTTTCGTCTTGGCTAGGGTTTTCATTTGGTTTTCTGTTGTTTTTCTTCTCAAATTACTTATTTGAGAATGATTGATCTGTAATAGTTAGCCTCTCTTTAGTGATATTCTGCATGAATATTCGTAAGAAAGTTTTGGTTTTTTCATGTTGTTTATGAGGTTTTGAGGAGATTCTTTCGTAAATCTTGCAGATCAACTGTTGTATTTTAGAGAGATAAGTATTATGTTTTGTACTCAGTGATTTGGCTGAACATTTTGTAACATTTTTTTCCATTTGGGCTATATAGTGGAACCGAGCACAAATCCAATATATTGGATGTTCAACGGGAGATGTAGGCGTTAGAAGCGGTCACTGAACCTCTGAGATTTAGGCCGAAAGAAATCGATTGTGTTTTCTTTATTTTCTGCACTTTATTTTTCTGAGAAGATCTTCATATCTCTGTTTCTCGATTTAATATTGTGTGTGTTCCGGGGCCTTACAGTGGTATCAGAGCCATTGCTGAGGAACAAGATACCTGGATCTTGGAGAAATCAGTTGATCTGTAATAAATCCAAATCTTTGGAATTGCTGTCAAGCAAAATTACAAGAAATCGAGTTTTAAACTCACTGGGTGAGATCTGTCTAACTTTTGTAAAGTTCATCTTTCAAAATTTTAGGATTTCTTGATTTTTCTACAAACCCATTGAGATTAATCTTTGTCCAAAGGCTCCTATGAGACCTAGCGAATCTGAGATAAATCAAGGTGTATTTGGAGGATCTTGCAAGAGGAATATGTGAAACATAATTTTGTGATCTCTGTTATTGTGTTCTCTTTCGAGTTTTGATCTGTATACTTTTTGAGAGTGCTTAAAATTTGAAAAATCTTGTTTTACTAAGTGTATTATTGTGATTTTTTGAATATCATCAATCTGTACTCTTGTCGTTCCTTGCATATTTGTGAAAGTTGTCTTCTATCTGTGAATCATACTTGACTTTAACATGGCTTCTGCTAAATTTGAAGTTAGTCAATTTGATGGAAAAATTGATTTTAATTTGTGGAGTCAAAAAATGAAGGCTATTTTAATGCAAATGAGATGTGTTAGGGCCTTAGATGATAGTTGGCCTATTGATTTACTTCATGCAAAGAAAATTGAATTTGAAGAAGTTGTTTGGAATACTATTTTCTTGTACTTATCTGAAAATGTGATAAGAAGTATTGATGAAATAAAAATTGCTTCTGAATTGTGGACCAAATTGTATGCAAAATATGTGACAAAGACTACTCCAAATAAGTGTTTCTTATTGAAACAATTGTTTTCTTTCAAAATGGACCCCTCAATTGATTTGGATGAAAATTTAAACAGATTTACAAAAACTTACCCAAGATTTGGCCAATTGTGATGACAAACTTTCAAAAGATCAGATGGTTGTAATCTTGTTAAACTTCATTAGTGATAGATATAAAAAAATCAAGGTTACTCTAGAATATGGTAGGAAAGAACTTACTACTGATGTGATAATAAATTCTTTAATAAATAATGCTCTTGAGATGAAAGCTCATTCCAATAATAGTCAAATTGGAGACAATTTGTTAATAAAAGGGAAAGATTTTGGTAAATCAAATTGTCATTCATTGAGAATAAAAACAAATTTAGTGATAAGAATAAGTCCAAAAATAAGGCTAAAGGTAAGAAGTGTTATTATTGTAGGAAGTGGGGTCATTTTGCTAAACATTGTTTTAAGAAGAAAAATGATTCAAAAGAAAAGAAGTTTGATGATATGAGCAATGATTTAGTATATAATAAAGCAAAGTATGGTACTGATTTGATCCTTTTTAATATGAAAAAACAATTGAGTGATGAATGGATTCTTGACTCAGGTTGTTCTTTCCATATGTGTCCAAATAAAAATTATTTTCTTGAGTTTGAAAAGACAACTGAGGGAAATTTATAATGGGAAATAACTTTACTTATAAAGTCAGAGGAATAGGTACCATAAAATTGTTATTGAAAAATGGTAATGTACTATTTCTAAAAGGAACTAGATATGTTACAGACTTGGAAAGGAACCTGGTGTCCATAGGTATATTAGATGATATGGAGAAAAAAATAATTTGGGTCGTGGACATATTAAAATTCTTAGGGACAATGATTTAATCATCTGTACCTTTAAGAGACTTGGTCTCTATTTTTACACTTGCAAAACTTTGGCATGATAGACTTGGCTACATTTGCAAAAAGGGTTTAAATTCTTTACATTCAAAAGGAGTTTTTGGAAAATTAAATCTTGATAATTTTGGTTTTTGAATGTATTATATAGGAAAACAAATCAAACTAACTTTTCCAGTTCGAATTCATGAATACAAACAAATATTAGAGTATTTACATGTTGATTTGTGGGTCCTCCCGCTGTGCGCTCTTTATCTGGTTTTCAAATTTTTTTGTTGGTCATTGATGATTTTTCTAGAAAAATTTGGATTTTCTTATTAAAATATAAAGATGAAACATTATCTATTTTTAAAGATTGAAAAACTCAAATTGAAAATCAAAGTGAGCACAAGATAAAGCTTTTGAGGACTAAGCCCCTGTTTGTCCCACATTATTTTTTTCATTCTCATTCTTTTACTCATTTTCAACCGCACATTCTTCAATAAAATAATATTTTCCATCACATCAATAACTTTTTTTCCTTTTTCAACCGCATATTTGTCATTACATCACTTCAAAAACATGCATTCTCTCATTTTAATGTACACCAAACACACTCTAACAATAGTTTGGAATTTTGTAATCATGAATTCAATAATTTTTATGAAGAACATGGTATTTTTAGGTATAAAACTATCACATATACTCCTCAACAAAATGGAACAGCTGAAAGAATGAATAGAACTCTATTAAACGAAGTTAGGTGCATGCTTTTAATTTCTAGTTTCCCTAAATTGCTTTGGGGTGAAGCTGTTAAAACTGGTGCATATATTGTTAATAGAAGTCCTACTAAAGATTTAGATTTTGAAGTTCCTGAATCTGTATGGTGTGACGGTTTTGTGAATTATTCTCATTTAAAGGTGTTTGGTTGTGCTGCATATGCTCATCAAAATATTGAAAAATTTGAACATAGATCACTTAAATGTGTTTTCTTGGGTTATGATAAATATGTTAAAGATTAAAGATTATGGGTTAAATGTGAAAAGGGATATAGAGTCATTGTTAGAAAAGATGTTGTTTTCAATGAATCTATAATGTCATGTTTAAAAGGATAAGAAAATGTTTTGACTGACAAAGAAGTTCAAATTGAGGCGGAGCCTCCTCAAATTGAACAAGAGACTCATGTACCTGTAGTAGATGAATTAGGTCTTGAACCTGAGATTGAAAATGGTCAAGAAATTGACCAACCTGACCAATCTAATTCTACTTCTCTCCCTTCTGATGAGTACCAACTCACAATAGATAGAGATAGAAGGTAGATCAGGCCTTCTGCTAGATTTGATAGTGATGATTTTGTTTCTTTTTCACTTATCAAGAACATTTTGAAAATAAGCCAAACTCTTTTGATGATTCCATTAAGTGTAAAGAAAGTAAAAATTGGTTGACATCTATAGAAGATGAAATGTCTTCGCTTTTGAAAAACAAGACTTGGGAACTTGTTAAAAGAGCTAAAGGACAGAAATTGATTGATTATAAGTGGTCTATAAAATAAAACAAGGGGAAGAAGATGGTAAAAACATTAGATATAAAGTTAGACTTGTTTCAAAAGGCTTTACTCAAAAAGAAGGGATTGATTACACTGAAATTTTTTCTCCTGTTGTAAAATGTACTACTGTTAGATGTTTGCTTGCTCTTATTGCTTAATTTAAATATGTTAAAACTGCTTTCTTGTATGGTGAGTTAGATGAAATAGCCTGTTGGTTTTGAAATTGGAGATCCTGATAATACTATTTGTCTATTAAAAGGATCCTTATATGGTTTACAACAAGCTCCTAATAGGCAATAGTATAAGAGATTTGATACATTTGCTTTGAAACTTGTTTTTAAAAAGAAGCCAGTAAAATACCTGTTGATACTGTAAAGATAATGGAGGTATAAATTCTCTGTATCTAGTTCTCTATGTTGATGATATATTTCTTGCCAGTTGTGATAAATTTGAAATTGATGATATCAAACTGAAATTGAAGTCTAAATTTGAAATGAAGGATCTTGGTTCTGCTAAAAAGATACTAGGCATGTAAAATTGGAGAAATAAAGAGAAAGCCTTGTTATTTTTGAATCAACATGATTATGTGATTAAGATTTTGAAAAAATTTAACATGCAAGACTGTAAACCTATAACATTGACTCTTGCTAATCATTTTAAGCTATCTTCTGATTTTTATCATAAGTCTGATGAAGAATATGCTAGAATGTCTAAAGTTCCTCGTGCAAATGCTATTGGTTCTGTTATGTATTTGATGATTTTTACCATGCATTTAGTATTAGCACTTTGAGCAGATTTATTAGTAACCCGGGGAAGAACATTTGAATGCCTTAAAATGGTTATTCATATGCTTTAAAGGCACACCTAATTTAGGTTTAATGTTTAAATCAAGTAAAAATAATGTTATTTTAAAGAGATATACTGATTCTGATTTTATTGGAGATAGAGATAATAAGGGATCAACTTCATCCTATTTTTATAAATTATGTGGTACAACTATTAGCTCGAAATCGCAACTTCAAAAAGTTGTTGCTCTATCTTCAACAAAAGCAGAATGTATTGATGCTACCGATACTGTAAAAGAGGGAATGTGGCTAAATGGTTTACTGGCTGAGCTTGATTTTGTTGATAATCATGCTATGTTGCTATTTGATAATCAAAGCACAATCCATTTGAGCAAATATCCTATGTTTCATGATAGAATAAAACATATTGATGTTAAATATCATTTTATAAGAGATATCATTTCCAAAGAAATTCTTAGAATTGGAAAAGTCTCAACTCAACTTAATTCATCAGATATGAGTACAAAAGTGATTCCTTTGAATAAGATTGTATACTGTTTGGAACTTTTATCTGTTGATTCTTTGTAATACATATACATGTACTTAGAGCAAATGAAAATGACTGAGATTATGCTATGAACTACACTATATCTCATTTTGGTAGCAAAGTGGAAAATGTGGGCTTCTAACCATGTTCCAATGGTGCTCCCATAATTTGCACTAAAGTCGTGTTTTGGGTGTTGAAACTTTATTAAAATTGTACTTTTAACTGGATGGCAACACTTGTAATGATCTGCACTGTTGGATTACCTTCTGGATACCTCTCCGATTTTGTTCTCTTTGCTGTTTTTCCTCTCAAATTACTGATTTGAGAAGGGTTGATCTATAATAGTTAGCCTCTCTTTAGTGATATTCTGAGTGAATATTTGTAAGAGAAAGTTTGGGTTCTTTCATATTGCTGTTTATGAGGTTTTGTGGAGATTCTTTCGTGAATCTTTCAAATTGACGTATTTTAGAGAGATAACTATTTTGTTTTGTACTCAGTGATTTGGCTGACTATTTTGTAACATTTGATGCCATTTTGGGCTATATAGTGGAATCGAACATAAATCCTATATATTGGATGCTCAACGGGAGATATATGTGTTAGAAGTTGTCGCCAAACTTCCGGAGCTTAGACCGAAAGAAATCGATTGTGTTTTCTTTATTTTCTGTGAAAATCTTCATATCTTTGTTTCTCGATTTAACATTGTGCGTGTTCCTTGCCTTACAGTATATGAAGCCAAATTATGTTGGAAGAATTTGAAATAAATTGATAATTTACATAAGCCCCATTTGATTTTACTCAAAATTAATAAAAATCTAAGTTATGTTTTACTTGGAAAGATTGTGTACCATTTAAGAAAAGTTACGTCTATTCAAAAGGCTTTTTGGAAAAAAAATTGAGTCGATTTGAAAAGACACAATAAGTCCATATATATTTTGCCTTTTCATTTGAGAGATTGAGCTCAAATTACTTCTCTTTATACTCTGTTTTCGTTTTATTCTCCATATCTACGAATTATTATTATTATTATTATTATTATTTTTTTTAATATAGAATGATCCTATACATACATGTGGTAGAATTGTCCAATCAATTAAAAAATTACGATCATTTTTGTCATAGTTAATAAAGAATAATGCTATTTATACATTACCATTTACATATTAGTGAAGTAGCAAGAAGAGAGTGGAAGAATTATATTTTTTTAATTGATTGGTGAAATTTTGACTCAATTATATCTTGTCACATATCGTAAATATGTAATTTGTGCTGTAAATGTAGCACAAGCAGTTCATAATTACTCTAATTATCTCTCTTTTTTTTTTTTTAATAAAAAATTTGAGTGTCTATAAAGATGGGGAATGGAATTTTACAATCATTCATGAAGATATTGGGCAGATCTCTCGAATATCTTCATGAATGATTGTAAAACAATGCCTTAAATGAAAGTGAGATTTTAGGTTATAAAATTTGACAATATTTTCCAACGAATATCACACATCAAATTGAAAAAAAAAAAAAAACATATCCAAAAAAGCTTAAGAAACACAACGATCAAATAAAAAAAAAGTGAAAATCTGAAAATAATTCAAGAAAAAAAAAATTGTCACATGGACTCCAATATTAATGGATGCCTATTTTCCTCGTCAGCTTATTTGCTTCTCCAAGGCATTCGCGTCTACAAGGTTAGAACATGTGTAATCNCACAAAAGCTTAAGAAACACAACGATCAAATAAAAAGAAAGTGAAAATCTGAAAATAATTCAAGAAAAAAAAAATTGTCACATGGACTCCAATATTAATGGATGCCTATTTTCCTCGTCAGCTTATTTGCTTCTCCAAGGCATTCGCGTCTACAAGGTTAGAACATGTGTAATCAAAGTCCAATGCTTTGTCAGCATCGCTAACTTTGAATTTCTTCTTTCTCATGGCCTGAGGCAATAGGACCATAGTTATTAACTTATTTGTCCCTTTCATCTAAGGCACTAGGAGCATAGCCCAATGCATCGACATAAGCTCCTTCAAGGCGATGCAACCCTAAGGAGTCTTGTCACATCATCGTTCATCTAGAAGCGATCCTATCCTTAGCCTCATCAAATGGGCCTCTTAAATCCGGGGGGTTGAAGGTTCCAATTCTTGAACAAGCTGTCATCTTTGACACCACGAGCAGCGTGCAAAATTATTAATATGACATTTATGTAAAGGTGACTTGCAGTCGAATCCCTACTAATTCGATTATGATAGGGTGTGTAAGGTTAGATGCTCATGACAACCACTATATGATATCATTGAACTTGACGTATAAGCTATTGCGATGAGACTAAATGTTAAGTAATCAAGGGGCCTCGTATATAGAATCTTGACCTATAAATAATCAACATTTGTGTCATTTAGAGAGAAACCTGGTATAATCTAAATTTGACTTCTATATTCTCGTCTTCCGAGTTTCTTCCAAATCCAAATATTATCTATCATCTCACTTGGGCGTCAAAATATGTATGATATTTGCATCCACTCTTGGAGCAACGATATGTGCCTCTAACATGATTGTTCTTCTAGTGTTCAAGTACCGTACGTGTGGACAGAAGAAAAGTTGGGATCTGTTGACGCCCGAGTCCAAGGGTTGACATTTTAACTTAACATTCCACACTTCCAAAAATTAAATGGAATCATTTATAAAATAACCAAGTTTAATGAATGGCTCTGATTCTTAAATTAGCTTAACTAAACCACCGACACCCAATAGGGATGGACATTTTAATCTTAATCAAAAACTATATAAAATAAATGGTTGCACTTACAAAACATTCGAAGTTTAATGTCTGATTTCAATTCTTGAAATATTAGACGAATTATGAGAATTAGAAATCTTAATTTTATATCACCAATCACGATATAAATCGCAATAAAGGAAAAAAAAAAAAAGACACGAAAAAACATATAATATTTATAAATGTTCGTCTCAATGTATGACTATGTCCTATTCAATTAATTCACTATGATGAAAAGAAACTTGCAAGAGTGTATCGTTAAAAATAGATTTCTTAATGCAAAGCTGTCTACAGAGTGCCCCCAATAAATGAAGGATTAATCAATCAATGGTCGAAGAGGCCATCTTTTCAAGCATTCAATTATGAAGATTTTTACAGATTCACAATTTATTAGTGAATATTCTATGAACAGTTCATAATCAATTATTGAACAGTATAAACAAGTAAAATATTAAAATCTTATCCGTTAATATTTCCAGCTAGTACATTTACTTGATTTTGAAAACAAAATTCTGCCTAAAACAACTTTAATCAAGAACAAATTAAGTTTTATTTCAGGTTGACCCCAACTTTGAGGGCCCCCACCGTCCCGTCCCTAGAGCATCGTGAAGGAGGTAAATCGCGGAATGTGTCTCAGTAGGCCAGATGAGTGTTCTAAAGTTTATTTTAAGATATTGTTTTGAATTATACAGTAAGTACTATAATACATAGCATGTCTATCCCAAAACTTTGAGGTATGCTACCACTTTGTATAACAAGGTTGACACCCCCGCCCACACGCTATAGAGATGGCTTTTTTGTGACTATTAAAGCTCAAAAATCTCTCGTAAATCTCATTTTCATATTTATGACAATGTACAAAGAGTGAAAGTTTTTCGGTCAAAAACTTGTGCAGGTCTAATGCAAACCCTTTACATTTCGACCCCAGGTGATAATGGCAAGACGAATTATAAGACATCAAGTGTCAACCTCCTACGAACAACAATGTTTATTGTGCTGCGGCTGATGTTACACTTTTTGTAACGCGTAATGAAAACTGACAATAAGTTTAATCAAATCCCCAGCTAAGGGAATGTTGTCCCATTATTTGGAAACTCCAAGAATTATGTTTCAGATGGAGCCCAAAACCAAGCTGAAGTCATTATGCAATTCAAGAAATGAATAGACACTTCAATAGGTAAGAACAATGCAAATGGCCCTCTCTTTTATAATCCAAACAGATAATAAGCCAAAGGAAGAAAACTCCAGTAGGGAACCATCAGAGCAATGTGCAATCAGGCACCTGCTATGCAGCATTTTCCATTCAAAAATGCGTAACCCACTGCAAAATCCAAGAATGCTATGGTAAATCCCGAAAAATAATATAGTGCTGATTATACATTTGTAAAAATCACAAGCTCATTCCATTGTCCAAGAAAAATAAGTATCTCATCCTTGTTCTACCACGTCCATTCTTTAAGACCCTTCCACCCATCCCGGCCATTGCCCAACAAAGACGCATGCCGATTTTATGAGGACAAGACAAAAGGTAAAGGACATAACAGAAGGTCTGTGTTGCAGTATAACCATATGACAATTCTCGTCCAATTTAATTTAGCCTGATACAAGATGCCAAAAACACAGTTGGATTCACTGCATAATCACATGAAAGGCTGCTCTTAGTTAATGATAAGACAGAATTAAAGTTAAAAAAGTACTGAAGAGGGACTCTTCTGGTTAATCTGAAATCATTAGTCTAATACATTCTTTGCCATTTGTAGAGTGTCATCTGTATTTCCATTATTAAAACTACTTTATATTTATGAAGTAGACAGAGTAAGTAAAGAAGGACCAATTTCCAGGCAACAAATATCTTTCAAATTTAGAAAAGGGCTAAAAAATCTGTTTCAACTAAGATTAGTTCACCTGTAAAGTGCCTCCTGTGGTAATAAAGACCAGATAATTTATTGTGCAGAGACAGCTAAGCAGTACTTTCTCTTCAATGATAATGGTTTTACGTGCCTGAAGGAGTCAATTAGATAAGAGGGCATTTACCTCTAGTCAACAAGATTGCAGACTGTCCGATAATTATTCCACTTACTTTTACTTGTTATATAATAGTATTTGTTACATATTTCTGAACTTGTAGCAACAATGGATTCCTCCAAAATCCTTGAAGGCACTGAAGAATGCAGCAGCAATGAGTCTGGGTGGACGATGTATATTGCTTCACCTGTCGATGAATACAATCTCGATGATGAAGACACAGACGATGGCAGCAATGATAAACAAGAAGATGGGCTTCATGCTGAAGATGTTGCCGGAGACACTGATAGTGATGACTCTATGGCGTCTGATGCCGCTTCCGGCCCAAGTCATCGAGAACATCTCAGCTACCATGTTCGAGGAAGTCACTGTCCAGGTGTCTTTGGTCATTCTGGGGACAAAGATAACAGAAAATGGTATAGTAAGAAACACCACCAACAGGAAGAGAAGAAACCTCGTGATGAGCAGATAAAAGCAGCAAAAGACAAGCCAGAACACAAGGCAAATGGTGCTGGCAGATTGAAGAAAAAGTGATAATGCTTCTTCAAGGAAAGTATATGAGAACTTTTTCACCAGACGTTCTCAAAGAACCCTACGGCTACCATGTCTGTTCCAGTTCTCTGAGGTATTCCAGAATGCTGAAGTTTATATATATTTTGTAGCTTTTGATTCCCAGTTTAATGCAGTACCAAGTAACAACCTGCTTACCCCCTATACAGAAAATATCTCTCTGACTTCTATACATAAGCATACGAATCACTATACCTTGTTTGTGTGTGCAAGTAGGAAGAAATAGTTTCATGCAGTCATTTAATCTTATCCAAGTCTGTGATATCAAGATAAGTTCCACCGATTTCAGAAAGCTGGTACTTAATCACACATGCACCAGAAAAAATGACTGCATCACATATTTTGATCAAACAATCCCCTTCTAAAAAGTCATTACAATTTACAAACGGAAGAGTTTCGTCCATGTTTATCCTCAACAAGAAGATTGCAAAGCAGAATATGGAGGACAGGGCATCAATTTGATCCCTTCCCTTGTGACTATCATTCATCACTATCAGTAACATCGGGCTACAAGGCACCAGGGACAGATTCAGGAAGGGTGTTACATTCAATATATATCGATCAAAGCATTTAAAGCCATACAATATTAGCATATAGCACATCTAACCAGTAAGGCAAAAGATAACAAAAGCTTGGGCTTATTTTGCAAACATAAAAATATTCCATGTGTTCAGCTACAAAAAAATCCTAAAGGGCTAGACCAACTGCCTAAAACTTACCTTCCATACATCAGCAGTGTTAACTGCTAACGTTACTTTCCTCTGGAACAATTCCATACAATCCTTGAATTTGGTCCCATGTTAAATCCAGTAGAAAAGTAATAAGGTATTTTGTAATTTGTCCTGCTTCTGCATCCCTCAGTGTTTAACAATTTTTTTTTGTCGTTGCAACAATTAATCAACTATATGATTCATAGAACTGCTACAAAATGGACACACCCTCCAGAATTTAGACACAAGTTCATGCAAGGTTACAAGTTATAAAAATAATGATCCTACATAGTTTGATGAAATAACATTCCACGCAACTAGGCTATATAAAAAAAAATAGCTTAATAACGACAAAATGGCATCAGTCGATAAAATATTGGAGATATAGTCAAACTTGAGAAAAAAAAACTGAAAGAATACACATTTATCAATTGAAATAGCAGAAGAGTCTACAACAAATCCCAGCAACAAGTTGCTGAGGTAGACCCTATATATTGATAAGTCAACCAATGAGCACAGCTCCAAGCGGGAATAACCTTGGTCAGCCTAGAAGGACACCGCGACTTGTGCTCTTTAGTTTTAACCATAAGGTCCCAAAGGATGAAGAAGAGTATGAATCACCTCTCGCTTGTCCAAAGCTGGCCTTAAAAAATCAAGTCGATAGCCCTTACTATTCTACAATGATTCCCATGCATTGTAAACTAAGAGAGAAGTATCGAGCTCTAGGTGCAAGGACGTCCTCGTACTTCCGGAAGATGAGGGACTAAGCTCAAAAGCTTTAAACAGTACGAGATCCAGCAAATCCCACGAGCACACAAAACAGCAATACTGATGTGTGATGTCCTAACACAATTGCTGCAAGTATTTCAAGCTCATGAAGATGGTTCCGTTATTATTGGAAAAGACAACAATAAGTTGGTTTAGATGGTCCCCGTTCTTAGCTACCTCAAAGATAACAAGCTGCTGCAGGATAGCAATGAAGCAAAGAAGTAAACTCACGACGACCAGATACATTTATCGTTGATGGAGTCTTATACAAGAGGGAATTCTCAATACCCCTACTCCACTGCGTGGATGAATTGGAGGCAGACTATGACCTCAGAGAGATCGACGAAGTAGTCTGTAGAAAACACGTGGGAGCACTGTTCCTAACTTTATGGTGACAGCTACTACTGACCAGTGATGAAAAGGATGCTTATAATATGTGAAGGAATGAGACAAATGCTAGAGGTTCACAACGCTGTTGAGGTTACTACCAAAAAGAACTCGCTAGAACCACCAGTACCAGGCCTACTGAATAAAAGAAGGACTGCCCTTGCAATAAGCTGCAACACGTCAGATCTGAGGTAGATCTAACTATGACGATGGTGCCATGTAGGTCCCACTGACCCAACAGTGCAAAATGACTCATCGCCAATGTCCAAATTCACTGAGCACCAATGCAGTCAAAGGGCGTAAGGTCATAACAATAAGTGCAGACCATGCTGATAGTGATGAGCTAAAGTTCCAACAGGACTTCCTAAACAATTTCGAACCTGAAAGCCTCAACGTGAGCCATTATAAGGAAACTAGAACTCGCACTAACACAGCAAAATGACAACCTTTTCATCTTGTACTCTCATTGGCTCAATAATGTGAAATACATGGCGGTTGTATCCATTCTTTGTTTACTCTCATTGGCCCAATAATGTGAAATACATGGCAAGTCAGTTACCTAATGCAGTATCCTGGAGGCTAACCAAGAGGGAAGGGGGGGGGGGGGGGG